>JAQFVV010006303.1:3882189-3951211 GCA_028023455.1 Epiperipatus broadwayi | reverse complement strand
TAAAAGAGGTAAATAAACCTAAAGGTAGCGTTCAATTTTACATTTTTATATTTTCTTAATGAATTACAAGTTGACTAATAGATTTTGTTGACAACAGAGATTAGACAAAACAATGAGGTTTAGATAGCATAATTGTTAAAGCACCTTACTAATGGCGGTTAGTGGCAGAGTTCAGGCCACATAAAAATCATGTTCAGATTGAGGTATTAAACCATGTATTTTCTTGTCGCCTGAATAATAATGCATTGATTCAGCGAAGTAGAATCCATTTTTTTATTGTTTCCCTTATCAGGGGGAATATGAAGCAGTCAAATATCTGTCTGCACATATTTTGCTTCACTTGCCCAGTGATGTTTGAAACCTTCAAACAGGGGTTCGACTCAAACTGTGTAATAATAAATCACTAGGGGAGTGCAGGTACTTCACAGATGCACGTGATTGTTTATATATTTCTTGTTAAACTTTATTCTCATTTCATATCAATTTAGTTATAAAATGTATAAATTTCTATCACGGTAAACAATCGCGGCACATGTGTAATGTGTATGTTATTAGGATGTGCATAAAGATTATGTATATATTTTTATTCCATGTATTTTTATTTGAGAGGAAGTTTGAGAGAGTAACGTAAAATTAGCAAACAAAAGACTGCCTTATTTTTTAAATTCAGAAAAGATTCTTTGTTTGACATGGTTTATTTTGAAAATTCACGTTATTTAAAATTATCCTATTTGGGGGTCTATTTCCATCTTGAAATAGACTAAAACCGGCTCTCTCGAATTTTCATCTTGTGCATATTTTAAAATTAGAGGTATCACTGTTGACCGTTAGCAGGCATCTGGGGATTACCAGAGGCAGTCAAAATGAGTATCCAAGTACACACCACATTTCTAGCTAAAAGCACGCTGCATTTGATTTTTAAAAGTTGTTGTAGAACGTAATCTACGCCACTCAAAATTTCAACATGAATCGTGAGTAGAAAAGAAAATTTGCTTCCCCAATCTCTCAAGATCGGATCCATGCTTTAATGTACTTCGTAAGCCATCGCCTCATGAATGCTGCCAAAATGAACTATAAAATACACTAGGAAAGGATGTTGACCATTATTTTCCCAAAAATTATGCCAAATTTGACTATATTTCTCCAAAATGAAATCAACATGTGTGTACACGGCCACAATCAACTCATCCAACAGAAAGGTCCAAATTCCCCGTCGCAATATGAACTCTAAAAAAAAGTTTCATCTAAAAATTTTTTTATTATTCGTAAACTGTAAAACTCAACCTCTAACTATGTAAAGTTATTTCTCCTAAAGTATATCTTTGTAATATTTCCATATTTGCAGTCCTTATTTCCATTAAAAAGTAATTGTTTATTTTCTCTCAATCGGGAATGCCAAACCAATTATTAACTGCTTAAACAATGACTTTCTTTTTGCTTTCAATATATAAATCTAATTATTTGATTTTCTAAACTCGATTGCTGGGTTTTCAACTCTTACTGTCTTATTATTTTTAAATGTGGCAAATTTTAATTTGATATTATGTTAATCATACCCATTTTAATATGCTAATACTATCAATCTGGCGAATCAACCTTTATCTTATTTTTACTATTCCACCATTATGGAATTTTAAAATCAATAAATGTAAGCTTTCTTACTAAATTATAAAAATTTGCCCAGTTGAACAATATTCCTAAATTGTTTTTATTACTTTATATCATGCTTATCCATTATCATTTCAAATATATTATTAACTATTATTTCACGCCATTGATTTAGTATTAAGTAAATATAGTATTGAAATAAAATTAAAGTTCATGTCCTTATCTTTAGCTGGTGATTCAATTATATAATTAGCTCACCATCTAACGATAATTTAGTGAAATAATTTTTCAAATGTATTGAAATGCGTTAACGAAGGGAATCCACTACTTTTTATTATTGATATTCTAAATAATCTTTTAGGCAAATTGGGTGCCGCTTTGGGATTACTTATATCTTATCATTTCATTACACTAGGCTTACTTAATCTCTAAGGCCATAATAAATCAGTGTTAATACAGACCTGAAAAGCCTTCATGATGTGTCTTGATGATAACGCTCATAAATCAAAATGTTGCTTTGTCACACTTTCATTCATTACCAGAATATTTAAAACACATTTCTCGGCGGAGTGTGGAGGCCCCAACTCCCAAAGGTTGTGTTTAGTTGCAGTGGGCTCTATTATGGGTTAACATTCAGAATTCACGATACCATAGGTATCTTACCAACCACGTTCTTCGGATGCCATCTGTCACAAGCTGCAGATGAGCTCACATATTTTCGTTATCAAGTTGATGAAAATCTTTCTTGTCTTTCCTCTCATATATCATTTGGTCCGCATATTTTTCGTTTTATACTTCTCTCCTATATTTTAATTCAATTCTGTAAGTCGTAATGTTAAGGATTTTTTAAGCCATCCCAAGCCTCCATGTTTATTATATATAATTTTTAGCTAGTCCCATCATGTGTTATAGCTTATTAGACTATCTGTCACTTTTAAATACGTTGAGAATCAACTTCCTTTCATAAAGCCTCATAAAAGTCAGAGCATCGTAACTGAAATGTAGAGATAACTATGCTCTTTCCTATTCAAATATAAATCGGGAATGTTAGATACATTTTATAATTTCTCAAAGATAATTAATTTGTAGTTAAGAGTAATTATTATACAAATCCATTGTATAATTATTAAAATTTGTTAGATTATTTGTTGTTTAAATTGTCATAGCGTCTATGATAGAAGCCCATATATAGGGTCACATGGAATATAATTGTTGAACCAGATTATTTGGTTATTTTAAATTCATCATGAGCTGCCCATGATAGAAGTCCTATGTATAATTACGTTTAAACCGCTAGATTATTTGTTATTTAAATATCATAACTGTGAGTAATAGAAGCTTTCGTAAATCTTATATCTTAAAATACATATTATTGGCCGCATCGCTTCGATTGAATTACTGCTTTCATTGAAGATGTAGTATTTGGTATTTTAATACTCTCATCAATCTTAAGTCATGCTGCTAAGGCCAGCTGTGGAATTCACAAGGCAAAATAGTATGTGAACCCAGATAAGAGCATTCATTATATAATCAGATCTGCATAACATATTTAACTCCTTTATATCCATTTGCTTACCTAAAAATTTCTAACCACATTATTTTAAGGATTATTGTTACAGATAAATTGATCTCTTAATAAGGGTCTTATTCTGTGGATATTTTATTCATTCATGCATGTACATCTGTTATTGGTATTTTTATACGCCATCCTTTTAGTTAATCCGTAGATCTCTTGTGTCTGCATGATGCTCTGGGACTTGTAATTGTTGGGAAATTTGCTTGCTTGTTATCTTTAGAAGTAAGTTGTTCGTAATGTTATAGATTTACAGAATGTTCTGGCAATAGGGTGGTGTTCACGAGTATTCCTGACTTGTGTATCTCTGCATGTGGATTGAACTCTAGGTACTTTTGCTTAGATGCTAGTTTTTGTTGTGACGAACATACAATTCTGACTGGTACAAGAAGCTAATAGTAAACATAAGCACAAGAATAATTGGAAAGTAAAGTTATAAGATCCTCACTTTAAATATTTATTATTTATGCCTTTCATGACTCTGATGTATTAAATTAAAGTACATTATAAGGAAATAATTCATTTTAGTGCACTGGTAGAATGGTAGAGAGATTCATGGAGGGCATCGTAGTTGTAGAAACGAAGAAATTAGTTCCATCAGATCAAATAATCTGCTTAAATATTACATGATTTTTGGAACATTTAATCCTGAGTCCAGTGATGAAGAACAAAAAAATATATGCAGGGGGTGGATGGGGTGGTGAAAGTGGGACAATTGAAGTGGTTAAACCATTAAAAATTATAAAGTAAGAACAATTTAATGATTATTATTCATTAAAATACATATAAATATAATTCAGATTTATTCAAAAGTATTCCATATTTGTTATTTGTAAATTGTACAGACAGAGTATATGAATATCCCATTATTATCTTTCTATCCATGATTTGACTTAGTAGTGATTGTGGGAAAAAGTAAATAAATTATATATACTGTATATAAAAATTAGAAAGTAATAAAATAATTTTCTACATTTATTTTCATTTTTTTTTTGTAGTGCAGTACTTTATATCTGTTGAACACATAATATGTTTGTTATTATCTATGAATTTTGATATCAGTAGTGTGGCTTGGAACCATGTGTTGTAAATATGTGTGTTTATGTTACTATTGCAATTTTTATGTCAGAAATTTCATAGAATGTTTACAAACTATGATTACTAATCATTTACAGTTTTGCTTATAACAATCATTTTAATTTTATAGTAACAAAATGCAAATAAAAAAAATCGGTACTGTTCGGTTACCTGCATTATGCCACTAGGTGATGCTGCAGTACCCATCAAGAACCATACAAGTGATAAATTTCTATTGAAGAAATCGCTGTAAAATACAAATTACAAAAACAGACATCAGTGAAATACATAAAACTTTTTTTAAATATTGATGAAATTTAGTATTATATATTTTTTATATTTTTGAAAAGTAGATTAATTAGGTTTTTTGTTTGTTGATACTCCATGAAATAGTGTTGAAAATCATAGGATTTTTGTTTTTTAAGTGTAGTGCAATTCATTTTTCCCGCCATTTTTTTGTTAAGTGCAATTCATATCAATACTTTGCCTTAGCATACGTTAATTTTTTTGGAATTTAGTATTATAGTTTTTGATTTATTTCATAGGCTCTAGAAAATAGCATTAAATAGCATTTTTGATTTTTTTAATTATCGCTGAAAATTGTTTTTTTTTGGGATTTAGTATTATAGTTTTTGATTTATTTCATAGGCTCTAGAAAATAGCATTAAATAGCATTTTTTATTTTTTTAATTATCGCTGAAAATTTTTTTTTTTTTTTTTAGTGTTAAAAAGTTGGGATCTTTTTTATTTTAAATGTAGTGCAGTTCATGGGAATACTTTGCCTTAGGCATTTTAATTTTTGATTTATTTCATAGGTTTTTGGAAATAGCATTAAATAGCATTTTTGACATTTCAGTACTTCAATTTCTGTTTTTGTAATTTGTATTTTACAGCGAATTGTTCAATTTCTTGTTTTTGTAATTCATATTTTTTTTATTTTTGATCGATTTCTTCACGGGGATGGTAGTGGTGGTTGTGTTTTATGTATTTTACCAATTTCTGTTTTTCTAATGTAATTTTTTCGATTTCTTGGATAGAAATTTATTGCTTGTATGGTTTTTGCCTAGGGGCACAGTACTGATTATTGTTGAAACATAAAAAATATTAATTACAGAATATGTATGAAATTATTTTAATAGATGTACATTTGTGAAATATCTAAAATATTAATTACAAAGCATAGTTATTTTAGTTGTTTCTAAATTTTTTAGATTTATTAATAAAAAATAGCCTAGTAAAGTCTTACCAATTTATTTATTAATCTGTGATCACATTTTTATGTCGTTTGGATCTTTTCTTCAACTCAGATATATGATGATTTGATTTTTTGCAGGTTTAACTTTTATGGGGATTGTTCATTCAGCCGGCTTCTTGGTGAACTAGTTTTACACATATATTGGGTCAGTACAGCTATGATGAGCTGAATAAGTTCATGTATCTTCCACTGTCATTATTTCTTGATCAGTTTCTGATCCCCAAGATTTTTAAATAGTTTTTATTTATGCATGTATTTTCTTCTAATCTGATTTTAGGAGATGAAACTTTAGTACATGGATATTTCAGATAATGGCATATATCTTTCAGAAGATGATGAATTTTTTTTTAACTCTGTTTCAGGATATTCTCTTTTCGATTATTAGCTACATTGTGACATTGCCAGAATGTGATTCACATTGAGAAGTTTGCCTGCCATTGGAAAGATATCTATTCATTTTGCAGAATATATTGTTATTTTCTGGCTAATATATTAATACTTTATCTGTGTGTCTCAACTTCTCGCACTTCACATCCACACACTGATTGGATTCTGACTTTAAGATAAGGAAGACAAATTTTGAAAAGTATTTTTTTTAATCTTGCATCTGTCTGACACAAATTTTTGGCTTATCTATATATTATTTCATTTTATTAGTTTAATTCCTTAATTATATTGTTAATTGCTGTGGTATAAATCCTTTATTTAAATTTTTACTTAATCAAATCTTATAAAGATATATTCAAGATTAATTAAATACTTTTTTTCTTTTTCATTATTTAATTAAAATATGATTTTTTCCCTACAGTACAGGATTTTCATACCTGCACTTCTATATGTAATATATAGGGGGATTTGAACTCAGGATTTCACATGACCCTCAACCATTCATGCTATCTCATACCACTGATACACTTGATCACACACCTGTCAAAAAGATAAATAATCACTAATATTCATATTTCATGCTAAAACAGCACTCATCAGTTGGTTCAGATTATCATCTTCACATATATATACAATCAAAGCTCAGCTTATATTAAGATAGACAATCTTTATACTTTAATGGATAGGCTTCAAAACACTTCACCCTTTACTCTTCAGCAATCCATTTCATTGAAAATCTGATGAAGGAACATTCAAAGCCCACCTTAGTGCCAACTTTCTCACCCTATGCATGTTGACCACAAGTCACTCTGAACCATCATGTACAGGACATAATCCATTTACATACATATACAAGGAATGGGCAGACCTTAAAGCACTATATTTTGAAATATGATTTTTTTTTCCTACAGGACAGGCTTTGGTTTCCTGTGCAATTGTTTTTTAAAAAGTCTTTATTATTTAATTCACTCAGAATAAATTTATTCCACCAATATATGGAGAAATTGATTCTATGCAAGTTTCTTTTCTTTTTCTTTTTTAAAATAAGTATATGTAAATATTTTTTTATATACACATTTATTAGTATTTGAGGCTAAATGTAGCATACACTACATTATATATATATTGCTATGAAATATTTTTATTTTAAAGAACACAAACAGCTTACTTCATTCTATTGCAATAAATATTCAAAAATTATCTTTTTTTTTTTTTTGGCATAAAACAAAGCAAAAAAAAAAGTTTATACTAGGGGCTGAATTGACTTAAAACATCTTTCAAAATAATGAAAATAATCTTGAAACAAAAAATTATCTTTAGAAATAACAAAAATATATACTGTATTGTAAACAAGTGTTAACATTTTTTTATCCATTTCTAACTCCTGACGTTTAAAATCAAAAATGGATTTACTACCATTCCATTAAAACATAAAATTATAATTACATAAATTTAAATTCTATCACAGTTGACTTTGGATATACAATATGAGTAATTTCTGCATCAATTGAATAAAGTCATCAATGACTGGGAAAGGGTTAAGAAGAAAGATTGAAAGCACTACTTACTAAAAAAAAATGTTTGATGTTTATTTTGTGTAAATTTTACAGTTTGATTCCAAATACAAAACATAGAATAGTTGTATTTATATGTTGGATTAATTCCATCATCTAATATGAGTATTGAATGTCTTTAGAAAAATTTAACTTTATTTTAAGTATTCCACATATATTCAACTGTTAGTAATAACATATCAAACATGTTAGTATATGCACAACATTTTGAGAGTTATTCTCCCTTTTTCAGGTGTTGCTGACCTGACCAATGACAATATTAGCATGGGATTCAAACCTGGATCTGTAGATTCTTGAATACTGAATTTTAAAGTAATGCATTCTCAATAATCTAAAGATCTAGGTTTGATTCGCATAATAATACTGTAACTGGTCAGGTCAGCGAAACCTGAAGAAGAGGAGAGAATAATATCCCTCAAAATGTTGTGCATATACTAACCTGTTTGATGTGTTACTATTAACAATTGAATGTATTTGGAATATTTAAAATAGAGTTAAATTTTTCTAAAGACATTCAATACTCATATTAGATGATGGAAATAATCCAACATATAAATACAACTAAAATACCATCACATATCTTCAGGAAACAGAATACTTTCATAATCATTATTATTTCATTTTGTGCACATAAAAAAGAGAACATAGCTACTTCTTGAAAGGTTTTATGTTCATCGCTGCATCATGGATCGTAGAGAAGTTTGACATGGCTTCAAGTTCTTTTTGTTTTCTTTCTTAATGTATTTAATTAAATATTTTGGAATAAGTTTTTCAACTTTTTTTTTAATATTAAATATTAGATTTGCTCTTTGGTTTGAAAAAATTAACTTTGATTTAAAAAGTTAATGTTACACTGCAATTCTGTAATATCACCAATGCTTCAATGTAACGTTGAAGCACTTGCAGTGAATTAAAGCTCATGAGTGTTTATAATCATTAATGACAAATTATTGTTTTTGATAACACAGATGCCAAAATTTATACTTAGTCCTAAAAAAAAGTGGGGGGGGGGATCCTTGTGAGAAAATCGTGCATTGGAAATATGATTTGTCAAATGATCAATGAAATAAAACAATAGTTTGGGAAATGATAGAGGTAGTAAAAATAATGTTATTTCTGTGTGATTAACTTCAGAACTAGAAAGTGCAGACATAATAGCAAAAAAAAAAAGGAAAAAGTGCAACAAGATTTCATTTTGGTTATTTATTATCTAAATCATTTCAATAATACAAAGAGTTATCCTTAAAAGAGTCTTGTATACAGATGCAAAATAGGTTTTGATGTCTGCATACAAAAATATCAAAGTAAAGATCAACTTATTATATCAGTTATTAAACCACTGAACACCACATGATCACATGTTTTCCCGAAGGTTTGTGGTGATGGTGTTTTAGTTGTACTTACATGTTTGACTATTTCTTTCATCTAATATGAGTATTGAATGTCTTTAGAAAAATTTAACTTTATTTAAATATTCCAAATACATTCAACTGTTAGTAATAGCACATCAAACAGGTTAGTATATGCACAATGTTTCGAGTATTATTCTCCCCTCTTCTTCAGGCGTTGCTGGCCTGACTAATGACAGTATTAGAATGGGAATCTAATCTGGATCCTTAGATTCTTGAGTATTGAATTTTAAGGTAATGCTCTAACCAACTGAGCTATCCTGCCAAAGGCAACAATCAGTAGAAATGTCATGTAGAGTGCCCATACATACCAAAAATAGCAGACAAACAAGGGAAAATCTGTAATCTGTATAACATCAGAACAGCTTTCCAGAACCATATCACACTATGATGAATTCTAACATCTACAAAGTCTCAAGTTGAAATGCTGAAAAGAAAAAACTGCATCTATGAAATACGATGTGAATGTGGAAGAATGTGTATTGGTGAGACCAGTTGACCCATTGAAAAGTGCTTGCAGGAACATAAACTGATGACTAGAAGATAGAAAACATATGTGTCTAAGGTAGCTTAAACTGATTATTAGAAGAGAAAACATGTGTCTAAGATATCAGATTATTTATGTACCAATGAATATATGTTCAATTGGGAAAATGTAAAAATATTGGATAGAGAAGAGAAGGTACAAAGAAGAAAATTTAAAGAAGCTGCTCACATGACAATGGCAAATAATCCCACAAGTCAACCTAGAGTGACTATATATAATGTATGGAAGCCACTAATCAACTTTGCTCTTAGGAAAAAGTGAAGAAATCAGGAGGAACCTCATAGATAAGTATATGACATTTCTACTGACTGCTGCCTTTGGCAAGATAGCTCAGTCGGTTAGAGTGTTATTTTAAAATTCAATACTCAAGAATCTAAGGGTCCAGGTTCGATTCCTATGCTAGTACTGTCACTGGTCAGGCCAGAAACACAAGAAGACAGGAGAATAATACCTCTCAAAATATTATGCATATACAAACCTGTGTGTTATTGTTAATAGTTGAATGTATTTGGAATTTGTAAATAAAGTTAAATTTTTTTAAAGGCATTCAATACTCATATTAGATGATGGAAATAGTCCAACATATAAATATAATCCCATGATCTTCATTATTTATGCTTACACAAGCTGTTTACACAGAGGCAAAACTCTCCACACAGTAGCATCACCCAGTGCAAGCCATTGTAATTAATGGATATTGGATGAGTAGGCACTAGATAGGGATTTTATGCAAAAACTTTTTTTTATCCATTGATTATTTTGCCTTGCACTGGGTGGTGCTACTGTATGGAGAGTTTTGCCTCTGTGTATATCAGTTATTATGATACTTGGCATGAAAGTGATGGACTAATTTTACATTACATCAGTACTCTTTATTTGATTATTTGACAAAGCAATACTCTGACTGCAGATTTTTTCATGCAAGAATGAACATTTTAGAGTTATGACAGAACAAATATGAATTGCATGGGAGTTCCTTGAGGAATATATTTTCTAAATTTTTGTTTGCTTGCAAGGTTTATATAAATATAAGATTAAATATATAAGTATTCTTATAAATTATTTAGGGATATTTAATATATTACATAAAATGCAAAGGAATCATTATAAATATATCATTAATTCTATAATAATATTAATATTATTATGAAACATAATGTAATAAAAGTTTAAGCTATAAAAATTGCAGAATTTATGGGGAAAAAACAGATGGGACAGAACAGTCTCATAAGTAATAATTTACATTAAGAATAACAAATTGGCAATAAAACCAGTAAAAATATATAGACATATCAGAGTATATATTTTATATATAAGTTAATGGTTTAATAATAATGCATTTCCTACATTTCTTTGATGAATTCAAATATGGATTGGATAAAATTTGTTTTTTGGGTTTTGTTTAGGTTTAGTATTTTTTCCCCCTATGGTTAAGCTATCACAGTGTTAATCCAGTTAACCATCTATTGATGGTCAGAAAATAAGTATCTATTGTTTACCCAAATGATAAAACAAGGATAGAAAAAAATGGTCCTTATCATCTGATAGTTGTCAACCTTGATGAGTAATGAAAACAGTTTAAAAAAATCTTTATCCTACTGTGAACTATTTATATTCTGTTTTATCTATATGTTTTCCTGATGTATGCTATACTATTTATTCAGAAGCACTTAAATACACAATAGAGAAGTACATTGGTTGTAGTATTGTGACATTTGGTTGTTATTTGAGACAATTTATTTTGATATCTCTGTTTTAGACTTGAAGCATATTATTTTAACTTTTAAGAGAGGGTAGAGTAGTAAAAAAGTTATAAGCTGTTATTTAATTTTTTAAAAATAAAATCCTAGTTAAAGCCACGAAATCAAAGAGGAAATTTAATGACTAATAAATAAATATAAAAATGTAATGTTGAAAATTTTGGTACAATATGAAAAATAATTATATGCAAAAACTTATATGCGATATGGTTAAAATCTGAATAAAGTTTGAAATTTTTGCCTAATGCACTTTCGACTAAATTATATTAATTATAGTCATGGCATCTGACTAATATAACTTAGTCAAAAGTGTGCTAGGCAAAAATTGTGAACTTTATTCAGATTTTAAGCGTATCTCTTATACGTTTTTGGATATAGTTATTTTCCATATTAAATATAAAAATGTTAGAAAATTTTTCTTTTTATAAAATGTTACAATTAAGAAAGAATGTTGACCATAATTTTCATTTTCTGAAAATGGGTTAATGAGAATACATTTTGTTTCGAAGAATTTTATTGATCAAATGTTACATATTTTTTTAATAAAACATGCTGAAGATAGCAATAGAACCTGCGATAACCTTATAATTAATGGCGTATGGAATTACATATAAAATATTATTACATATTTACAAAAATAAGAAAATGTTATCCTTAGTAGTGCTTCTAATAATTGGAGAGAGCATGCTAGTTTCTCAGATGTTGTCGCATTAAGAATGAAGTTTCAAAATAAATATTGTGTATGGAAAAAAATTTATCCCATGCATTGACTGATTCTAATGGAATCCAGAAAAGTATTTTGGTGTTTCCTAGAATCATTATTGTTTAAAGAAATGCATCTGGTGCACCAAAGTGTATATGGAATAATGGTCAAAGCCTTAATTTCAGAGAATACTTCTTTTGAAAATGATTTAAATAAGATTTGTACATTACAGTTAGAAGTTTGGAATAGAATTGTTTAAGCATATGTTTTGAAAAGTTAACAATTAATAAGTGAAATTGCATCTCTGTGTCTTTATGCTAGATCCTACATTGAGAATCAACATTAGCACAGCATATTTTATGTTTATAAAAAATGTAATGTTGGTAATGATTGTATTAAAAATTCAAAATATTTTAGTTTAAGAAACCAGTGCTTGAATTTTCAGGTCAGCTGCTTACTATTTATATTTAGCGTGGCATAGTCTGTTTAATATTATTATTTGTAGATGGGTTTAATAAGGAGTAGACATTACAGTAGTGGTATTTGTATTCAGATGGAGAAAAATTTAAGATATCAATGGCTAGCAGTGATAAGTAGTCATTGGTAGCGGCTTGTCTTTTGGAGTAATCTTAAATGTAATTTCCAAATTTGGAAAAAAAATTGCACATGAAAATATTAGGTTTATAGTTTTCAAAATTTGAAAGACATGCACAGAGTGAAGATCTAAACCATTTTTGTATTAGATATAATGATAATTGTTTAATTGAGATAGAGACTATTTTTTTGTTCACAGGGTATGTATATAAGTTCAAAGGGCTTTCGTATATATAATTGGTGAATAGTAAGATATTTTTGTCATTTTTAGTAGATTACATAATGATGATTTTGCATAAAGAGATGTTATTTCCAAGATAATTAAACAGGTGTTCAATTTTTCCTTTAAGTCTTTCTTGTATTGCTGATTGCATTTCTGAATTAGTTCAATAAAAAGAAAAACCCCAAAAATGATTAGATATTCTTTCAATGTATTTATTATATCTTTTTCCTGTATAAATAAAACCAAACACACGATTTTGTCATGTTAAATTGTAATTTCTATTTGTTTGCACATTTATTAAAATAAGAAATTGTTTTTTTGGCCTAAGAAAAAGAGATATGTCATCTATGTAGGCTATGTGTTGTACATATATATCTCTGGTATGTGTATTGCAGGTAATTATTTTTCTATGCTTTTTAATAAAGCATCTATATGGGGTGAAAAATGAGGCATTAAGAAGAGAGCCTTCAAGTATTGAGTAATGAGATTTAAAAGCTGATGAATATTCCCCATTAAGTGTTATATGAATCTCATGGTTTATTAGTAAAGTTGTCATGATATACAAAAATGATTTTGATACTTTTATATCTGCTAATCTATTAATGAGAAGGTTAATTGGGATTATATCAAAAGCAGATTTGATATTAAGTTGGACTGTTTTTGAACTGTATTTTTGTTCTTTCTCACTATTATAGTCTTGAATAGAAACCTAGTTTGACTAGTCGATGAACCTTTTTTTTGCAAATTGCATTTTTGATAGTGTTAATAAATGCATTGTTATAGTTTATCTTCAACTACTGATTCTAAATTTTTTTTATTCCTAATGGGCTCATTGATATAGAATGCAAGTTTGTTAATTCAATGGATTTTTTCATTTGATTTTTATGCAGGACAAATAATATTGGATGTAGACCATGTAGAAAGTATAGTTTTAGCTAAATTTGATAGTAGTTTACTTGTAAATTGGCTGAAATTAGCATAGACAAAGATAGAATACCATGTATACCTAGATAAAGTAATTTTTTGATGTGAATTCACATGATGTAAAAGTTATATCATCATTTGGTGTTCCAATACAATAAGGAATAGGGAAAATTTTTCTTTATTTTATACTTTGTTTTTATAGTGGAAATAGATTGGCTTTAGCATATATCGAGAGGTGCTATTTTCTTGAATTTTAATTGCAGCAGGACATTTATTTATAGGAGTTGACCTAAGCCCAACAAATATAATGCCTATACCATACATGAGGTTTGTTCACAAATTATTCTCTAAGTGATTCACAGGTTGATCTATAAGCTTTTCTTAGAGTAATAACTCTTGGTAGATTCATTTTCTGTATATCTACATTGAATTATTCTTTTGTGTAAATCATCAGATAATTGTAAAAGCTTCAATGGAGATGGTTTACTTTGAATGATATGATCAATGGTATAAGAAGTTATATTTAGAAACGCATTCCGATTTTGAACCGGATCCATTACTAGATCTTGAACTTGAAATACATTTTATTTATTTTAAAATATTTGATTCTCTTAAAAATATTTAGAACTTAATATTGAAAATAATTATAGAAAATATTTTTAAACTAGAGAAGAGGGATAAATAGATAGCATTTCTTCTTATAAATCATGTTTAAAATAAAAATATCAGTTTTATCAATAATTTTGTAGCAAAAATAACTAAACAAACCCCTATTTTAATATTTATAAATATTATACCATATGTCACACTACTACGAAACATGAGCATCATATTTTAATGGGTTGTTTTGTAATTTCCCATTACATCTGAATAACATCTCTAACATATAAATTTATATTCCTTTATTCTTTTCAATTTAACCCACTAAGCTCACATTATCCTATGACAGTATATTCAAAAACATTGTTCTATGAACCAAATTTGGTTTCACTTTAATAATATTTATATATATTTACTTTTTGTTGTTATTGTTAAATTTGAAAGGGATTATTATTATTTAAAAGATATGCATTATATAGAAGTGATTTTTCTTCTTAAACTGAAGAAAAATACATGAAAATAAAGTAAGAATGGTAATTAAAACTAAACAAAACACCTTATGATTACAAAGCTTGAATAATCAATAGATATTAGCTGTTATTGCTTAATAAATTCTACCTGGTATTTTGTTGTTCATATCCTTAGAGTAATTAATTCCTAGCTTGTGGTAGAAATGGAGCAAAATAAATTTGTTACATCATCATCATTATAATAACAATAATTATGAATATTCAATGTTTATTAACATGTAAGTGTGTGATACAAAACATACATAAAAATACTTTATTATTATTGTAGTTCAATAACTGTTGAATAGTTTTTTATTATGAATTTTTATAACTGATATACTGTAAATTTAAATCTTCATCTAATTTGAAAATTGACAAATGTCAATACAATTATACAATCTTAGTTAAGTAATTATTAAATTGGTAAACATCTATTTGAGATGATAAGTAGATGTTAACAAAACATTATTATGGTTTCAGTTTGGGCTCATAAGTAAAAAATGGCTGCTGGAGGGGTACATTACATCAAAATTCTAGATGCATTGCCCTTGGATCCAATGCTTTTTACTGACAAAAAACATAAACCAAAGATTAGTCTAGGAATATTGGAGGAGTAGACAATAGATGGGATTTTGTTGCATAAATCTTCTAGTATTCACTGATTAATATGGCTTGTATTAGGTGATACTATTGTATGGAGAAAATTGCTACATTCTAACAGATTGTATAAGCAGAAGAAGTGGTGATCATGTAATGAATGTAAACATCTATGTTTATGTCAAATATACACTTAACAGATTTTAAAGTAACAAGAACATCACCTTCTCTGTTAGCCAAATTCTATCACATCTCAAGTTTTTAATAATTATCAAATGATTTGGAGTTAAAGATATCCTCAACAAATTATGTTTCAATAATAAAAAATATAACTTATTAATAAAATAATTTTATAAAGTTCTTGGGGATTTGTTCTCAAAACTTTTGACTTTTGAAAATAACAACTAAGTATATTACTTCTATTCATTATTTTGAGTTATAGATGGTCTAACTTTTAAAGCATAATCATATGATTCATTAGATATATTACTTATATGCTTGCTTAGCTTTTTGAAAAAAAGGCAATATAACAGCATTTTCTGGCATCAGTATCACTAGAAAACTCAGCAAGTGATACTTTGTTTTGAATACTTTTACAGTTAGTTTTTTCTTTTTCTTAAATTTAAAAGCTGTGAATATTTTTAAAAATTTTCTTTTATGTTAGCTATTCTGTAATTTGGTTTATTTATTTTGCTACATTGGAATAAGACTTCAATATACGAATTGTAAAAAAAAAACCCCAACATTTCAGTTATTTTTTGCTGGGATAATTATTTAATATTTTGTATAATTTCTCTCTAGTATAAAATATGTAACATGGATGGATATGATCTGCTCTTTTTGATTTTATAATAGCAAATTGAAAAACTTGTGTTTACTTTTTCTAGAAATTGCTAAAATTAAAGAAAATCAAGTTAAAATTCTTTCTATATAGCCTATTTTTTATATTATATTCTGCTAAAAATTAAATAAATATTCAGATAACTATGTTTGTGAAAACATTGTTAAATACATTAATCAATATATGAAATACGCTTTTTTCTAAAGATTTGCTATTTTGTGATAGCACAATTTACTAAAGACTTGTTTATCAGATCCACATCAATTTGTTAAGAGAGTTTTACTATCTTTTTTGGTATTTTGTGCATGCAGAAATGTATTTAGAACATATTTGGATTAATCTACAATGGCAATGAAGCCAAAATTACAATTCAGACTTGTGAGAACAACTTAATAAGTTTGGTATCTCATAGATTGAACGATATTTTTTTTATAGGCATCTTTTGGCATACTAAAGTGATAATAAGATATTTTCTAACAATTATTTTATTTGTATCATCTGACAGTTTATCTCACTATTTTTATATTGTTGTCATGGTTTTGTGTTATGACATCAACTGATAAATGGTATGATGTTGGCCTTTCAGTTGAGGTGTACTTATATGTTAGACTATTTCTATCATCTTGCAATAAATATTGAATGCCTTTAGAAAAAAAATTTAATTTTATTCAAATTTTCCAACACTGTTATGAATAGTACATATGTTAGTATATAATCAACATTTCAAGTGATATTATTCTCCTCTTTTCTTCAGATGTTGCTGGCTTGATTAGTGACAACACTAATATGGGAATAGAATCCAGATCTTTAGACCCTTAAATATTAAATTTTAAGGTAATGCTCTAAACAACTGAGCCATTTGGCAGAGTTGCTCAGATGGTTAAACTGTTACTTTAAAATTCAAGAATCTAAATGGTCCAGTTTTGATTCCCATGCTGGTATTGTTACTGGTCATACCAGCAACATCTGAGGAAGAGAAAAAGAATAATACCACTTGCAACATTGTGTATATATTAACATGTGTGCCATTATTAATAGTTGATTGCAATTGGAAAATTTAAATAAATTTTAAATTTTTTCTGAAGACATTCAACATTTGTTGCTAGAAGATGGAAATGATATATCATGTTGTTTATTTATTTAATGATCTAATAAATGTTATTCGATAACCATTGGTTTTTCTGTAACCTAACAGACTATTTATTGATTTTTTACCTTTAGCTTACCCAATTTCAACTTTTTTTTTTCACTTAGCCTGTTATGCTCTGTTTAATTCTGCTTAATCTGTTTAATTACTACTCATTTTCTATTCTCACATTTCATTCCATGTACACATATTATTTACTATACATTCATTTCCTGTGTAATTATCTCTTTAATTTTAAGGTCTATATGTGATCAATCCTCATTTTTAGATCATTTTTATAGTAACCTTGAAGAGCATATGTTGAATTGCCACTTGTAATGGGAAGGTGGTATATGGATTTACTACTTGTGCTGTGATAAGCTATTTGATACATAAACATAAATTCATGCAAACATTTATAGATACTATATATATATTAATTACTGAAGATGTTTCCATTCTTAATTTAAAAATATGGTTCTGTTTCTTAGCATGGTTATCTCTAGATCCATGCGAGGAATATCCATTGGTATTATTGTAAGTCATTCTTTGATATTTGTCAGTTTTTTATAGTAAATAGTTACCAGGGCATCACAGCAGATCAATTCTGGTCAAGATTAACATATCTATTGGTCCAATAGTCAACAGGTTGTAAGTTATAGCTTCATTCTAGGTTTAGCAGATGACTCATTTATCTTTGCACACTATATGGCTGAAAAATTGATGGGCAGCCCCTTTTCCAGACATCCTGGCAAATCTATAAGCACAAACTTGAATTATCCTTATTGTAATCAGGGAATATAGTGATTAGCTCTGGTGGCTTTTTTCTATGTTTCTCTGATGCAATATGGAATTTATTGTTAGAACCAGCCAGCAGAAGTAGTTGATTTAATCTTTTTAGAGTAAATTTCACTATCTGCAGAAAATATTAATATACTATATTAAATGATTGAATAATCAATTAAACTTTGCCATCATTGAATAATAACAATCTCCTTTAAACTGCTGTTTATAGCTGTATTATATTGCCATTTACCTTTTGACCTAAAATATGTTTTCCAAAGTTTAGAAGTTAGTCGCTATTTTTCTCAAAAACATCTTTTATTTTTATTGTTTACAAACGTCTTTAATTGTGGATATCTGAAACAATAGATTGTTTTCAAAATTATAACTTTAGGATGTAATGACCTTAACAGAAATGAATTTTGTAGAAATAAATAATTCAGGCCATAAATTATTGATTTCATTGTCATTTAGTCATCTTTAAATATATATATTTGGTAGTTGTATTATTTAACTAACTAAACTTACTACTACTACTACTACTACTACTACTAAATTAGGTTGTGTGTATTCGTGAAGACAGACCCCTCTACCATTTCTGAAATTGTTCAGCAGTCTTTGAGTACACTTTATAAAATTCATATAGCTTGAAATGTTTCATAAAGATATCATAATTGTTTCATTTTCGTCCATTAATAATTCTGAAAGTCACTTTCACCATCACCTTATGATCTCTCTTATTGGGTCAAAATACTTCAATGAATAAATGAACACCCGAACTATCCATTACTATCTAAATATTTGTTAACACAAGTATATGTGGCACACATACATTTAAATGTTATAAATTAATAATATATTATTTATCTTGTTAAATCTTTTATTAGTGGTGATGCCATAGGATTAAAATCTTTATTTTTATTTATACCTTTCATAATTTTGTATTAATCTAGTTTTAATTTTTGAATTAACATTGTGACTGATTTGTAATTGACACAAGGTATATATAATAAACGAATATAAATCATGGTACCGCTTAATATTTAAAAGTTAAATGATATTGTGATTTATTTAGTACATATACTTATTGCAGTTTATATTGATATTACATATATATTTTGAGATGATTTGTTCTCATGGCACATAACAATGTGTGTGCATACATATGTAAAGCTTTTTTATAAAGAAAAAGAAATGAACACAGACAAAATGTATACATATAATTATTTAAAATAAAGTATGGAATGGCTTATTGAGTAATAATGTTTTTAAAAATATTAAATCATTTAAAATCAAATATAAACAAAGCTTACTTGAAAATAAATATTTTATTTAATCTATTTCTGGTTTTGACGAAAATCCAAAATTAATGTAATAAGGAAAAAAATTATTTTTGTCTAAAACAAAGTGGTTTTTTTCTTTGTAATGCCTAAAATTTGTTTTTTCTTAAAGAATTAATATATAAGTGATTTGAACTCAGACTTTCACATGACCCTCAACTCTCCATGCCATCTCATATAGCTGACCCACCTGATTATACACATGTTGAAAAGATAAATAATCACCAATATCCGTATTTCATGCTAAACCAGCACTCATCAGTTGGATCAGATTACCATTCCATACACATATACAACCAGTGCTCAGATTTATATTAAGATAGCCAATCTTCATACTTTAATGGACAGGCTTCAAACTACTCCAACCCATAACTAAAATCTGATGATGAAACATTCAAAACCCATGTTAGTGCCAAGGTTGTCATCCTACCCATGTTGACATTAGTCATTCTGACCCCTCATGTACAGGAGAATAATCCATTTATACATACATTTGGCTATCTTAATATAAAACTGAGCACTGGTTATATATATGTGTGGAGAAGGTAATCTGGACTAACTGATGAGTGCTGGTTTAGCACAAAATACATATATTGGTGATTATTTATCTTTTCAACATGTGTGTGATCAGGTGGGTCAACAATAAGAGATGGCATGGAGAGTTGAGGGTTATGTGAAAGTCTGAGTTTGAATTCTTTATATATTACATTATACGTGCAGGTATGTGTAAGCCTGTACAGTGTATTAAGTTAAAGAATTAATGTAAATTAAGAAAAAAAATCAACAGAACAATAGTAATTTAATTTTTTATCTTATTTTTATTAATCAAAATAGAAAATACTTTATACCAGATTTTTAAGTTTTATTGTATCTCTATAAATAGTGGATTCAGATTAACTGACAATTATTGTAGATAGAGAAAGTGTAGAAAATCAGGACAATTATTGCTAGTCTTCATGTTAGTCAAGTTTGAACTCCCAGAGAAATAGCAGGACAGCTCTGATATTTCATAACACAATATGTGGGAATTAGATAGCATTTGCCTACCTGGATGTCAGAAATCGTGGAAACTAAAAACCACCAACATTTATGTTGTCTATCTGGCAATCAAATGATGAGGCTAATCTTGAAAGACTCCAGTGCTAAACAATATTATATGCTATTTTTGTATACATGCAGACAAGTCTTGAGGAAAAATCTTATTCCTTGTACATATACTATCCATGCATGAAACCTATTTTACAAATATATGAATAGAAAAAAAAAGTATTGGAACAACTTTTAAGTTAATAATATATATAAAAATGTTTTGATATATATATAGTCTATACTAAACTTAATGTAATTAGAAGAGGTTTAAACTCAGACTTTCAAGATCCCTACCTCTTCCACTCCAATTTATACAACTAATACACATAACCACATCCATTAAAGTTTGAAGATTTGCTATCTTAATATAAACTGAATATTGTTTGTATATATGCATGGGAGATGATAATCTGGACCAACTGATGAGTGCTGGTTCAAACAAAATAAATATATTGGAGATTATTTATCTTTGCATGTATGTGGTCATATGCATCAATTGTATAAGATGGAGTGTATAGATGCAGGGAGCTTGAAAGTCTGTTGAAGTTCTTTCTAAAAATATTTTAAATAAAATGCTTTTACTATAGGCCAAAAATAATTGTTTTCTTCAACCACAATTAGGGTTATTACATTTAATTTGAAATAAAAGTGGGGTGTCCACAACTTAATTATTTCAATCACTAATTTTTATAACCAGTGATTGAACTAATTAATTTCTGGACACCCCACACTTTTATTTCAAGTTAATATAAGAATCTTAATTATAGTTGAAGAAAAATAATTTTTTTGGTTATTTAGTGTACAATAAATAAAAATGTTTATTATAAAATATTTTTATATTATATTTAACTTTTTAGTATTCAGATATTTATTGAAATTAATCATACTTAAAGTAAACAATCAAAACAATATCACAGTCTGTTTAATATTGGAAAGAAAATTCATGTGCTAATCAATTTCAGTATTATTTTGTTATGAAAGAAGCATTTTAACCATTTCACATTTAATTTTTTCTCCACCCACACCTAGCTAGATTTGAGTTAATAGTTGAACATTTTAATGTTTAAAACCTTTATTTAATACTAAGAATCAATAAATTGGGCTTGATTTGTTACAAATTTCAGCTTACAGCTGAAAAAGTTCTAAAAAATCATACTTGAAATTTTCAAATATAAAACAAATTTAAAAATGTGACTTTAGATTTAATGTCATAACTCTTGTAAAAAGAAAATTAATGAAATATTTATTGAATCAATACCAATTTTTAAACCTAAATGAATTATTATAACAAATCTATGAAATACTTGTGATGAAATTGAAAATTGCATTCATATTTATTAAATTATCAGAATTTTTTATCTTATTATTCAAGAGACTAGAATATGAGTTTCTTAATATTTATATTTAAAAAAATCAACCAATCAACTTTCTCTAGTTTCACTGGGGGTTTTTCAACTTATACTCAGTGGAACTACTCTTATTGATTTAATAGTTACAATTTTTTTTAAGATTTCAGTAGTTCTGAACAGTTTAATTCAAGTTTTTAGTGCATAATGATTATAAACAATGATAAAAAGACAAAAAAATGTGATTTAAAGCATAGTATAGTGGCACCATCACAGAACTTAATGAGAAACTATCCTATAAATAAAAAGAGTTTAAAAAAAACTTTTACTATCAAGAGAAAATAAACTTGTATTTATTTTTCTTGAAAAAACAATTACAATCAAGAGAAATTAAGATTTGTTTTACTTCTCTTTTAATTTAGCATTAATGTTCATGCTTTGTTTCTTGTTTTATTTCAAAAGAGCATCCTTGTTCTGCAATTGTAAAAGTTGTATTAATGTTATTGTAAGTGATAATGATTATGTGTTTTTTATAAGATAATTTTTCCCATAAAACTTTTATTGATATTTTATATGAAAAAATATCTGAAGAGATCAATACATTATGGACAGTCAGCTTAAATCTAAGGATTACTGCATTGTTTGTCATAGAAGAAAATACCTTCTGGACATTTACTTCCTTCTGATCATGTTTTCATGCAAAAATTTTGGTATAAACAAAATACAATTGTTCGTTTGTTTATAAAATATTTTTGATTATTTTTACACACAAATTGGTTGATTATTATTTGAAACAAAAAGAAATATACATTAAACTTCAATTTATTCATTTATTTTTTATTTTTAGAAATAGAAGTTAATAAACTTGACAATAATATGATGAAAGAAAATCTTAGCATTTAATATCTCATTATCTGTCAAAATTAATATGATGTTAAAATCTTTCCAATGTAATTATTATAAAGAAAATATTAGATTTTGAATCACAACTTGATAGACCTATTATAAATCTTCATTCATATTTAAAAAAACCTAAAATAGAAAATATTTTATTCATTCTAACTTAGTTGATGATGTGTATGGTACATTGTTTGATTACACAAGTCAGTTTTTAAATATTTAAAAGTGTCTAATATGATTTTTTAAAATAGTCTTCATTTATAAAATTAAATTTAAAAGCAATCAAGTCCAACTTATTGAATTTTAGTTTAAAATAAAGATTTGATACAATAGTGAAGGTTGAGCATTTTTAAAAATTGTCACCAGGTGGAACAAAAGAAAATGTCAAATTGTCAACTAATTAACCCTTTTTAGTGTAAGCTTTTTTTAAAAGTAAAAGCATTTAAAATATACTGCTTCCTTGTATGCATCACTGAAAACTTACTAAACCAATGTCAACATGTTTGAAATTCAATCTGCCAGCACCATTATAATAAATAAACTGAATAACCTGAAATATTTCATTTTAACATTGTATTAGCATCAATTTTTAACATGTACAAAATGTGATAGATATTCATTTGATATGATAAAACTTGAGGTCAAAATTTACCCTAAATAAACAAACAAAATTTCTAACTAAAATAAAAAGCATTTAATTCACTGGCTATTTGATGTGCATTTAAGATTGCATTTGTATGGCTATTTGTAGAGATATTTCACTATTTTTTTTAAAATCACAGAATCATGTACTAATATTTTTTAATTAAAAAATCTGAAGAGATCAGTATTTTGAGATCAAAGTACTTTAGTCCTGCCTCTATGTGTTTGATGAATTTAATTATTTATAATCAGTTTCCACACTAGTTGCAAAATTACTTTGAATAAACTAATGATCAGCTTTTCAAGCTAATGCATATGCACTTTATGAATCTTAATATATGAATACTCTCACGTCCAACACAAGATTCACAAAGACTTTATCTTGTGTTGGAAGTGAGAATATTGATTTATTATTAAGATTCATAAAGCGCATGTGCATTAGCTTGAAAAGCTGATCATTAGTTTATTACAATTCATAAACATCATGCTATATAAAATAAATATCTCATTTACATATGTTTAATTTCATTTAAGAATGACATATCATAAATTCTAGTAAATTTCGCAGGCATCATTCATTCAGACATAGTAAAAGCAATTTAAAGTGATTGGTTAATATCTTTACGCTCTCATTTCCAGTACTTAAGATTTGGCCATACTTAAGCGTTTGGGTTGAAAGAATAGGTGGATTCATTCTATTCTTTCACAAAGACTTTATCTTGTGTTGGAAGTGAAAGTATTCTTTTATTATTAAGATTCATAAAGCGCATGTGCATTAGCTTGAAAAGCTGATCATTAATTTATTACAATTCATAAACATCACGCTATATAAAATAAAATTACTTTGAGAAAATTTTTGTAATAGCAAAAAACTTGATTTTTTTTTATAATTTATTAGAGATTCATAATTTTTTTATCCAATAATTGCATAATTATTAGAAAACAAATGTATACATGAAAACACTTCTATTTTGTATATATATGTTTTATTTTTCAAAATAGAAGCTGACAAATTCTTACGTAACTCAAATAAAGAAAATCTGCTGGTAACAATGACCCTGTCTTGTGATATTGAATGCTAACATCATTACCAACACTGTGGTATGATCTTTTAAGATATTCTAAAAAAATATAAAGAAATTTTCATATTTTGAAGCAGAATTTTATAGATTTATTAGAAGTTTAAATTTATTCATTTACATTTTAAATATAAACTTCAGTCAAAGAAGATTTCACATGATCACCATTTCCTATGCTTAAATCCTTGCATCTATTGGTTCCTAAGGCTTGTACTGACTGGGTGGGACTACTATATGAGAGTTTGCTACTATATCAATGAAGATGTAATTGATTTTCTGGAATTTCTTACTTGACTGTATTCAATCCACCATTGAATGATGAAAACAACATTTGTTCTCATTACATACTCTGTTTATTGTTATTTTTTTAAAATTGCAAAGTTCAAATATGATTCTTTAGAATGTTTTTTTTATTTGTAAACTTATATTTCTAACAAATCAAGTTCAATTTATTAAAGTTTTATAACTGAAACACAGACTTATTATATACCTATGTCTATATATGTAATATATAGGGTGTATGAGCACAGACTTTCACATGACCCACCACTGTCCACTCTATCTAATAACACTGATATACCTAAACACATATATGTTGAAAAGATAAATAATCACCAATATACATATTTCATGCTAAACCAGCAATCATCAGTTGGTCCAGATTATCATCTCCCACACATATATACTATAAATGCTCAGATATATATTAAGATAGACAATCTTCATACTTTAATGGACAGGCTCCAATCTACTACACACTCCAACTCTTCAACCGTTTATCCAATTGAAAATCTGATGATGGAATACTCGAAGGCCATCCTGAGGCCAAGATTCTTGTCACACTCATGTTGACCTAAGGTCAACCTCAACCCCACATGTACAGGACATAATCCATTTAATATATATGCAAGGATGGGCAGACATCTCTACAATGTAGTAACTGAAACACAGGCTTATTATATACCTGTGTCTATATATGTAATATATAGGGTATATGAGCACAGACTTTCACATGACCCACCACTGTCCACTCTATCTAATAACACTGATACCCTAAACACATCATCAGATTTTCAATTGGATGGACAGTTGGAGTGTGTAGTAGATTGGAGCCTGTCCATTAAAGTATGAAGATTGTCTATCTTAATATATATCTGAGCACTTATAGTATATATGTGTGGGAGATGATAATCTGGACCAACTGATGATTGCTGGTTTAGCATGAAATATGTATATTGGTGATTATTTATCCTTTCAACATATATGTGTTTAGGCGTATCAGTGTTATTAGATAGAGTGGACAGTGGTGGGTCGTGTGAAAGTTTGTGCTCATATACCCTGTATATTAAAGTTTTATATAGAATAATAGTTTAATACTGAAATGAAATGTTGAATGATTATAAAAAATGTCGCCAGAGGGATCAATGCAAATGTCACCCTATTGAAAGTGTTAAAAACAAAAAAAAACATTATCAGGGTTTTTAAAAAATAAGTAAGGTTCTTGATCCTAAAAATTTTGTTTGCAATTTTAATAGCATTCATAAAAGAAAAAAAAAAAGATTTGTAAGGCAAGCATAATTTAAATTAATAACTGAAAGATTTTATTTTATATTTGACTAAGCTCACATGTATGTGTTTATTATATATACACCAACATTAAACCATTATATTTTATTATATTAGAATAATATTGATCTGAGTATAATTAACGATTGAAACATTTTATGTGTCTGAGCACCTATACATACTTATATTTTTTGCTATACATTATTAACATGTTTTAATCTATGTGATAATTAAGATAACTTACAATTTATGTGTTTCTGTAAACTATAATGTAGTCAATCCATGTTAAATCTTTTTTTTTTCAATCTATAAAAATAATATCTGATATTTGTAAGTCAAAATGTAAATGATTTATTTGTATTATAGAGCATTTATTAGACTTTTAATTATTTTACTTTTTATGGAAGTAATATAATTTTCTTCTTCTTCCTTTTCTTATGTTGAAGTGTATAAGAAAGTGGAAATGGTATGATATATTTTACTTTTAATTATTAAATATATTAATCATTATTTTAAGTTATTCCGGTGAAGTCATTTAATGATAGAATAAACTAAGTGCATTTACAGTCTCTATGGACCTTGGGTTCCTAAAGCAATGGCATATATGTGGATATTTATGAGTCTTTAAAGTAGACATGCCTCACTTTATATGTTTTATGATGATGGCTAGTATATGGTTGGTTTGTACCCTTATAGTAGAAGATTGTCCAGAGCATTAATAATGATCAGTATGATATAACTATACCAACATTTTTTAATTTTTAATGTTATTGTTGTAGTTATTTTAATATCGAAGTATGTGCATAAGATAAAATATTGATTTTTGCTTTTATATTATGCCCCAAGTTTGGCATTAGACAGATGATAACTAGCATGAGATTTTATAATGTACTTTTTTTAAATCCAATCACAAAGGATGATTATTGCTCATTTACATATTACTCATTCAATTTGATTGCTCACTTATTTTTTATATTGATGCTCATTTTCTTATTCATTGAAACATTTTTCTTGCTCATTTACAGTATTTATTTGCTTGCGCTCATTGGAATATGTTTATTTGCATCATTTCTACATCCCATCAGTCCATACCATTACAATATATAAGGAAATTGTGAAAGAGAGAATGATAGTGTGCGTTTACAAAACAGTAAAAGATTTTTTAATTATTTAAAAGAGAAATTGAGTAAGTTAACTTATGTTTGGGTAGAAATAAGAAATTTGAGTAAAAATAAAATAGGTGATTTTTTTCAGAATAAATTTTGATGTCGGAATTTAAGATTGGTTTGAGATTAATATAGTAATAATGGCTAAACACATAAGATTCTTCAAGCAAATATTAACTTTGATGGACAAAATTATAAGAGATACAGAATTATATTACAATTAGAGGAGATCTACTGAGAAAGATGAAGTTAAAAGAGGAGAGAATATGTATTAAGAGAAAAAAACATCTATAAAATGTTTTGAATGCATTCTAATATGTAAGGAAGTTGTAAGTGGGAAAGTGTAAGAATTTGTTGGAAGTACCTGGTGAGATTTAGTCATATATTTTAGAGTAATGAGAAACTAATTGTAGAAAATTATTTTTGGGATGGCATTAATAACGAAAGGGGATGAAAGAAAAAAAAGTAGAATTGGTATTATAAGAAAACTGAGATTTAATATATTTAATTGTTTTGAGATTATATGGGTTGAATTTACATTACGTAGCGAATGTTGGAATTAGTAGGTACTGCAACAGATATAAGTGACAGGCCATTTATGTAGGAATATTTTAAAATTTGGAAATTATAGTGGATTAAATAAGCATATTAAGGCTAAGGATAATGATAATGCTATAAAAATTGTGCACCTTTTAGAGAAATATAAAAATGATTTTATTTATGTAAGAAATGAATTAAATATGCAGTATTTTGTTTTATTGATTAAAAAATAACAAAATATAAAAAAATATTTATAATGGTCATAACTTTATATCGATGGATTGGGGTTTTAAAATTATTAATAAGAGAGAGTTTGATGTAATGAGGAAAAATAAAGAATGATGCTATTAATAGTTTATGGTTGTATTATGAAACTTTGGAGTGAGAAATAAAATATATTATTTTTATGGAAAATGTTTTGAAAAAGTGTAAGAAGTGCCAAGCTTAATTGCAAATGAAATGTCCAGAATATAAATGTAGATGTTTATATACTAAAGTAAGAAGAAGGGCATATAGAAAATGTAAGAAGCCTATTAAGAAAGGATTAAAAGGTTTCATGATTAATGAAAAAATATAAAGATTATTTGGAAAGTAAATAGATTACTAGTAGAGAAGTGTCTGAAA
Organism: Epiperipatus broadwayi; assembly: GCA_028023455.1. Taxonomy (NCBI): domain Eukaryota; kingdom Metazoa; phylum Onychophora; class Udeonychophora; order Euonychophora; family Peripatidae; genus Epiperipatus; species Epiperipatus broadwayi. Next base: position 3,922,829 of record JAQFVV010006303.1, on the reverse strand, counting down.
ACAGATTTGTGATAAATACTAAATTAATCGAGAATATTAATATTTAGAAATATATAAACCCATGAAGTTTTATCACTTGGTCTTAATGATGTTTCTATTATTTCAATTTATAAAAATAAAGGGGATAGAAAGGGTTGCAGTAATTATTAAGATATATCATAGTTATCCATGATAGTTAAAGTGCTTTCAAAGATTTTATAAAATAGTTATTTCCAATCATAAATCAATGATTAACAGAGATCCAGGATCAAAGTGCTACAAATATTTGTTGCACACACATGCATATATATATATAAATATTTATATTGTAATGGCATATATATATATATTGTAATGGTATGGAAGATAAGGGGTAGCATAGGGAGATGGAAAAACATCAGTATCCTTATTGAACATAAATATAAAAGGAAGGAATATAATGAGCATGGGAATCAGCACTTAATATCATTTACTTTCTTTATTACTTTTACAATGCTTCATATGTTTACAACTCATTATTGACAGCAAATATAAGTAGAAGTTCTGAAGAAGATTGCTGGGGCAATCAAAACCGTCATTAGTGGGTTGTAATTATATGCAACATTGTAAAGGTAATAAAATGATATTCATATTAAAATGGATTTGGCAATGCAATAAGAAAGATAAAGTTATGATACTTCATAAAGAATAATAATAATGCTATAATTATACTTATAATAAGTTATATCACCAGATGATCAGCAGTCATCCCTTATGAGTAGAGATTCAATATTAATGCCAAAATTAGGGCCTAATATACAGCTATTATCTGGACACACATTCTTATGATTTGAGAAAGAACTTCTGAGGAAAGTACTTGTTATTGTACTGAAGCATCAGCTATTTAGCTATTACATTTTTATTACATGGAAGCTCCCAGAAATAATACTATGTATTCATCATTTATCTATGAGAATATAATAGATTATCTTTCAAAAATAAATAAACTTTATTTACAATCAAAGCACAATACATAAGTAAACAATCAATTATAAAATTTGGTTGGGAATATGGATGTCCTATCCCAATGGTTACAGGGAATGCTTGATTAAGTATACAAGAATATACAGTTTAGAAGGATACAAAGTCTAAAGGAACATAATTAACGTAATGTAAGATTTCATTGTAATAATTCATTACAACCATCCAGAGGTCAACATAATAAAACAAATAAATACATAGATTATATCATTGAGCAACAGAACATGGAAAAGAGATTAATTCAAACATTTTTCAATATAGCTTAAATACAGGAAGGCTTTAATATATATTAGAAATGCAGCAATCAACATTAAATAAGGTAAGCATAACATAAAAGGCCATACAGGTCCCAACATGATGAGAGACATGAAAAGAAATCATAATACAAAATCCAATGGAATCAGACAAGCAGTAACAAGGATGAAAGTGACACTTGGACAACGAGAATCAAGATAGTATTGGCACAAATCTGTATCCCAACAATCAAAACTATCAAGGATTTTCCCAGACCCTCTTCCACTTCCCCCAAACAACATAGTCCATCTGTCATCAGTGGCAGACCATAGTGAAATGCACAATGTCGAGGCCCCTCTTTGTGATGCAGTAGACAAAACAGTCTTCTCCGGTAAAATCTCATGCTGAGGAGCATCCTCAATAAATACCTTATCCCCAATCAAGATTCTTAAATAGTCATGCTGAGACTCACATTCAAAATCTTCCACTGCTAAATCTGGAGTAATGACAAGCCTCAACTATACTTCAGACTTGTTCTGTCCCCATCTATTTTTGTACTCATCATCCAACATTAGATATCGAGCTCGGTTAAAATATATTCTGTACCTTGGTTCATCCACCTCCTCAAGCCCCGAGGATTCTCGATCATCCTTCACCAATTCAGAATTGTTACTTTCACTTTCTATGTCCTCCAACAATTCCAAATTGTCACTTTCACTCTCTGTATGTTCTAAGAGCCCATTTTTTTGTGTGTCACTCACTTCAGGAACCTTGACAAGAATCAGTGTCTGGTTCATGACCTTGTCCATTAAGTCAAATGCCTGATTGGACTGCTCAGTATTGTCAGAAACAGACAAGTGCATGGACACATATGTTCCTTCTTTATTATCATTGGCCTTATGCTTCTTTTCTTTTATATTCCTGTCCAGTGAATCAGGATCCGATGAACTCTTACTCGATCTTCCCAGCCTCCTGACTTTCTGAGCTGTGAATGAAGTTTTTGGCATCAGTTCTATGTTCATCAGGTTTCCTTTTGTATTTTGCAGCAGGCATGACTGCAGACTCTGTCAAAATCATATCAGAATCAGACTCTGTGCCAGAATCAGTAGACAAACAAGGAGTTTTTTCAAATGGCTGTAAATGGAATGGCTCATTTGTTCTGAGGCTGTGATAACCCAGGATTAATTGGTAATGACAGTATCCTTCCCTCTTGATTTGATATAACAGCTTGCCCTTTTTATCTGGACACAGTTGTACAATTATGTATACTAGTCTTCCTAAGCTTACAATTCAGGCACATCCTTGAGGGACAATCCCTGACAAGGTGAGACCTCAACCTGCAGTGGAAACACTGTGGTGGAATGCCCCCAAAAGATATTATTAGGGGCTCTAACTCTGCACAGTGAACAGTGGGAATGTCTATAGGAGAGATCCTTTATTGAGGGTGATTAAAAATAAAGCGGAGTGAGTACAGGAATGTTCACCCCCTTCTCGAAGATATATTTAAAATTTGATATTATTCCATAGCATTTAAGGGTCTTCTGAAGATCTGATTGATTAAAACTAATGGAACAATTTGTTTTCATATGCTAATATATGGTTTATTCTCATTGATATACTGCAGAGGAATGAATACAAATGATTCAGGATTGATGTATATGAATATCATGAAACAGTATTACTTTACAAGTCAAGCAAAAGATTAGAATCTCCAGAGAGAACTATTAACACTCATTCCTCTAGTTATTACCTTATATGCCCCAAATAATTCTGGATTATTTACTGCAGGATTTCTGCCTCACAGCTTAATACAATTTCAAAACTAGTCTTTTTTATTCAGTATGTGACTTGTGTCTTCTCTTTTTTTCTTCTTTTGGTACTTTGCACCATTTTGAATTTGTCCTTAATTATGTAGTACTTCATTCTCATATTCTGAGATTTATTTTTTGATAAACCATTTGGAAAACGTATTATTTCATAGTCAAGTTTGAAAAACAGCTTTGCTTTTTTATTTTTTAATCAAACCTGCTCCAGATTGTTTATCTTGGGATGGGAGTGGTGCCTATTTTAATTGTACTAATTATATATTTTTTGAAAAGAAATATTTTACCACAAAGTATACATTTAAAAAAATAATAGAATAAATAAAATACGATGAAAATTATATTAAACATACTAATAAATTATGGCAGCACTGATGCTGTATATTTGGTGAAAACATTGAAAATATTGAATACAAGTTTATGTTCTGAGCATCAGTATCATAGTTAATTTACAAACTTACAAAAGTCATATATGCATTTTTACATATAACTTGTGACATTGTTTATTGACCATTATTACTTGGGTATTTGAGAAAAAAATATAATGCTAAAGAATATCCTCACATGAGATCATAGCATCTCAATTATATATATATTAATGTATAAATCACATATTGTTGTTAAATCAGTAATAAATTGAGAGGTTGCTAATCTCTCGCATGCACCTACTGTTGCTTTTCAGACAGCCAATCAGATGTTAAGACAGCAGTCTGAAGAGCGATCAAGCTGCAACACATGACATAAGAAAAGGATGGTCTCACCCTCTTCTCTACTTAACTTTTTATATATATAAGGTAGTCTCAAGCATCTTGGCTTGAAAACGTGAAGCTATAAATATCTTCATATATATATATATTGTTATAAGGAAGTTGCCTTGACAATGGTTTGAGATTGTTGATTGTTGTTGACTGATTTCTAATGGTTATATATATATAGTAATTATTAATTTGGTAACATTTGAAATAATGTCTATTTTGGATAAGAAATATTTAATTTTATATGACTGATTTAAACATAATTTAAAATTGTGATTGTGTGCAAAAATTTTGTCAATTTAAAATAAAATATATCTCATTACAAACTTCTAGCAACTCTTTTGTATGAAAAACAGATATTTAGATCTCTAGTTTATATGTTGAAATTAAGTTGTTACTTAAACATATATTTACTACAAAAGATAAATCTGTTTATATTTCATTATGAAGCAGTGAGCATTGTTCCATACATTTTAACTCATTAAAGTTCAACTCCTCTCATTTTTATCTGAGAGACCCTAGTGACAATTTTGATCATATTTGCTCTTTTTATATTGGATGAAATCTTGCCCATTCATAAAAATTATCGAACAAAATATTTTTTATTTGAATTTTATTTTTAAAATAGGAACAAATTTTAATTGAGACATTATAAAAGAATGAAAATATGTTTTAAAATTCAAAATTAAACTTATTAAAATTATGCAACAAATTTATCAATCTGCATTTATGACAACTGTTCTTCTTAGCCAGTAAAAACAACCATATGTTTACAATTTATCTTTTTCAAATAAAATCTAATTATAATCATGTAGATTTTTGGATTTAAAATAAATATTTTATAGATGTGTCAAATAAATAAGCTTAAATATATAAATAAATTACTGAAAATTACAATTTTTCTTTTGGAAATACTAAAACATTCAGCCTGTGGCCAAATAATCTATCAATCAATGATTCTGTCTTTTTTTTGTATTATAATACAACTAATCACACATTGTCACTTTACTTTGAGACTCAAATTTATAACAATATTTGTATGAAGTCTGTATGATATTAACATTTTCAATGATTTATTAAAATTGATAATTTTAGTTGTAATTTCTAAACAAAAAAAGTGGACTGGTACTGTAAAATTATATATAATTGCAAAATAGTGAAAAAAAAAGCCAAAGTGGTAGCACTTTCATCAAAATATCCCAAATGCCTCAAATTTTTTGACAAAATCACTGTTGATTTTCCTTGAACATGTTAGTTTAAATTTGCAGTAGAAAACATATCAGCTAAAATATTAAGCTAAATATCTAATGTATGAAAACCACTAATCAGCTTTGCTTTTAGGAAAAAGTAGAGAAATCAGGAGGAACCTCATAGATAAGTATATCAAATTTCTACTGACTTGCCTTTGGCAGGATGGTTCACGTGGTTAGAGTGTTACCTTAAAATTCAATACTCAAGAATCTAATGGTCCAGGTTTGATTCCCATGTTAGTACTGTCACTAGTCAAGCCAGAAACCCCTGAAGAAAATGGGAGAATAATACCTCTTGAAACATTGTGCATATACTAACCTGTGTACTATTATTAACAGTTGAATGTAATTGGAATATTTAAATAAAGTTAAATTTTTCTAAAGACATTCAATACTCATAGTAGATAGTGGAAATAGCCTAACATATAATACAACTAAAACACCATCATCACAAACCTTCAGGAAAACATTATTAGCATATGATTTGGTTTCAGTTTGCATCATTAATTTTTAAGTAATTATTTCCCTGGTTACATTGTAGCTAAAATTTTATTAGATTATTACATAGAAAAATCTCATTGTTGTTCGATGTTTACATCTAAAAGTCATAAAAATCTTTAAATTAATATATATATATATACAACTCTTTGTAGAAAAAATTTGGTTGGATATGAAAATTAAAAAATAATTTTTATATTTCATGTATTAATAAAATATTTATATCTGACTTACAGTTCTTATATATTACATTATACATGTGAAGGTGTGTGTAAGCCTGTACAGTGTATTAATTTAGAATACTAAGCTAAAAGAAGTTTCAGTTTTAGCTTAACATGTATCAGGTAAATACCATTATTATTATTAGATGATGTGGTTTCAGATTACATTGCCAGCTTTAATTAGTTTTTATGCTTAGTTATTTGTAGCTGAAATTTTATTTATATTGCTACATGATCCCCTCCCCCCCCCATTATATTTCCATGTATTTAAAAATATAAAATCATATACCATTACAATACTAACCATAAAACAAAAACAAAATTTTACTAAAATTTTCTTACGACAAAATAGTCCGTCTCAAATGAAATTCAACTAGATAACACAGCCTTCCCATAATTTATTTCAAAAACCAACCACCTTTTATATTAAAGGATATCTTCATGAGATTGAGGGCCTCAGATTCAAGATTTATCATCAGTGTTTTTTTTTGGCTAGTTTTATAATGTTATATGAATTTCTATTTTATTTATCATTATTAACATAGTTATAGGCAGTATTTAATATTAAATATATATATATATAGAATTTCTTTAATTGATTTAGTCAAGGCATTTGACTCAGTAAATCATAAAGTTTTGTGGTAATGTTTGAAATTAGCCACCAAAGTTTTTCAAATTTGTTAATTTCCTACATGTGGAATGAGAGGAAACATTATTATCGCTGGTAGACAAATCTGAGAAGCTTGATATAAAAGCTGGTGTTAAACAAGGATATGTTTTTTCCCATTTTTATGATAGAAGTCTTTGGAATAGTTTATAGGCAGTTTCATGAAGCAACCATTAACATGCAATATAGATTTGATGATGGATTTTTTAAATTTGAAATTTATAAGAGCAAACAAGAATGCCATTTCTTTTTTTTTTTTGGCTTCTAGGTTTATGGTAGATTAATAATGTATTATATTTTTAGTTCAGAGAATAATATATATAATACATTCTATAAAGATTTTATTTAATAATAAATGTCAAAAAAACTATTGCTTTATTAGCAAGTGACAGAAAAAAAAATTAACTTTTAGTTTAGTTGTTATCATCTAGGGAATATAAAGTGCAACATAGACTCTAATGTGATATGCTGCTGCTGCATTTAACAACATAAAAGATATGTTTCATCATATCGACCTAATTACTTTAATAAAGTTAGTTGTATATAGAACTGGTATTTTGCTTAATTTAGTGTAAGATAAACAGAGACTCCTATTGATGTTATATAAATTCACTGGAAAAGTTTCATTTAAGAATGCTTTAACAGATTCTAATAATATGAGGTCAATATTGGATAAAAAAAAAAAAACCCCGATATGTTCTTCAGTTAGTTGGATGTATATCTTTATTGTATCAAATATGTAAAATGAGCAAATAGCAATATGACAAAGTTTACTATGGTTTTTATGAAAGAGATCAATATATATTTATGTTCTAAAATGATCCCAATGTCACCCTCTTTATTGACAATGTAGCTGAAGATAAAATATAATGGAAAGTTATAATTAGGTAAGATATTGAAATTTTTTTTTAAAAAGGTCTATTGCAGAAATTAAAAGACAACATTATTATATATTAAAAGACCAACATGGGATATATGTGTGAATATATTTGTATTTGCAGATTGATTTGTATAATCAGCACAAAATGTATACTTTTTATTCTTTATTTATTTGTTGTGTGTGTGTGAAGTTAGAATAGCTGTATTTGTTTTTATGAGTGTCTAAATCAGGGGTGGGGAATCTCAGGCTCATACACTAAGTCTGGCCTTCAAAAACTCTCAATCTGGACCCCTGACATTTTCACAAATGTATATAAAATGGACCTGTATAAAACATCTAATTAAACATACATGTAGTGCAGGGCATATGTATGTGCAAATGCTGAATTAAGAATTAAATAAAATAAAATATTTATTTTATCAAGTGCAGTACCTCATTTTCTTTCTCGAATATTTATAATAATTCTACTTTATTCTATTAGTGTTAAACTAAGTAAATTTTTGATCAAATATAGTAGGTTAAGTCTATAATTTTGTGTGGCCCTTGCGAATGAAATTATAAATATCTAAATGACCCTTGGAAGAAAAAAAGTTCCCCACCTCTGGTCTAAATAATGGCAGTGATGTTAGTAAGAGATAGACACAAGTTTTGAAATAAATGATAACTAGGTTGTCTTATTGTAGTGAAAAGATAGTAAACATTAGCTGACAATTAGACCAAATGTTCTTAACCAAGTTTTGAAGTTAGGATATAAAATATGGGGAATCATATGTATAGACCTTATCAGACCTGGTGGTTATGTTTAATGATAATTTTATAATTATACCAGAAAAGAATTACTGAAATCACTGAAGAAATTGAGTAATGGTAAAATGAATGATTCAGTTGCTGAATTTATAAAGAATGTATGAAGCTATATAACAGGCATTATTAAAATGCTTAAACAAAGAACGTTGGAAATTTTGAAGAATTTTTCAGCAAAGGGAAAAATAAATAATTAGCAAATTACAAGATGGAAGATTTTTTTTCCCCAAAAAAAAAGAAAAGAAAGGGAATAAAACGATTGGTATTCTTTATTTATGATTATTTAAATTATTAAAGTTAACTAGAAGTAAAATAAAGATTATAAATGATTTCCTTAATGTTGAAAAGATTTATTATAAAATGGAAAGGTACAGATTGTAGCATAGCTTAAAAAGATTGGAATGGATAAAGGTTTTTTTAAACATTATTAAGGATTATATACAGAAAATACTTATTCTCATCTTTTGAGTTTTAAATAATTATTTGTACGAAATAGGATTATCATAGCATTGTTCTTTGTTATAATTATTATTTATCATTTTAAAACTATTTGTGATGATTATAAAATACATATAGTTGACAGTGTTGCTATAAACTGTTATTTTGTTTTGTTATTGACTTGATTTAATTGGCCGAGGATATGAAAGAAATGGGCAGAAAGATAATAGAGAAGATATCAATTAAACTAATGGTAATAATTAATGAATGAGGAATGAGCCCAGAATATAAAAATGTTCCTTAATATGTAAATTTGGGAATACCAATAAGAATAGGAAGCTGATTATATTACGTTGTTGGTTAATAAATCAGAATAAGAAAATGAATTTGTAAATAAATTAGTATTGTTTCCTAATAAGTGTGAAGTGGGAAGAAAATTAAGAAAATATCTGTATTACCTTATCAAATGATGCAGAATATTTAAATAATAATAATAATAATAGGACAGAAAACTACAAAGAGAAGTAGAGTGGAATGCTTTTGAAGATGGCATGCTGCTGATTAATGAAGAAATACAGGGCAAAATAGAATAATCTTTTTTAAAAATAAATAAATAAGAAGGGGTATTTTAAGTAGATTGAAAGAATTTGGGGAAACTTCAATTATGACTGATAAAAGACTTGTTAAAATAATTGTAAATAATTAATTGGAAAGGGAAACAAACGAAAAGTGGTGCAGAAAGGAAGAGTATGAGAAGATAGATCAGGAATTTATTTTAGTTTGTTTATATATATATATAAGAAATGAGAAAGAGGATTCACAATTGAATGAATGTAAATTATGAGGAATGAGAGACCAAGAGAAAAGATATATACATTGGTCACAGGGAAAGGAAATAATGGAAGTTTAAAATATAACTTTATAAATATATAGCAAAAAGTAATCTAATAATATTTTATGTATTTATGGCCATAATTGAGATAGTATACAGATAAGATGTTTTAAAACTAAAGAGAACACAAATAAATGAAATTAGGAGATAAGTTTGAATGTTAGGAATCAAAAATTTGACTTCTTATTAGATTTTAGAGAGGAATTTTTGAGTTTATGGAACATGCCGGGCTTAGAGAAAAGGAATAAGGAAAGGTCATTGTTTAAGTCAGAATTCTCTGCTTTGGATGTAGATAAATATGAAGTATTATATATGGATAAAAGAATGCATAGAGTAAATAGCTATTATAGGATAAGAATTATTTAATCTTTATCTAAGACTAGTACAGATTTCTGACATTATGGCCTTTATGTGAGACAAAGAAGGATCCATGCTTATCATGTCACATTGTGACCAATTTTAATTATTACGAATAGTAGTTTCTATTTGATTGGATTAGTATATTACTGAGTCACATAGTATATATAACATTTGAGATACAAATTATTTAATTTAACACTTTGGATTATTTAGCTTAGAATTAGTCTTCAAAAGATTCCTTCAGAAAAAATTGCCTTCTTAATTAATATCTTGACTAATTAAAAAAATTAAAATCTAACTTTGATTTTATTAGTTAATTTAAATACAAAAGCGGATTTGCAAACTCACTACATTGTGCTATGTTAAGTATTGACCGAATGACCATAATTTGTCATATTTTAATTAACTCACTTTGTTCTATTTTCTGTATATTTGTTTACTTCCTGAAAGGTTCTATGTCGATTAGACGTTTTTTAATTAAAAAAATAAAAAACCAAGTACTTCATTTTTAACATAACATTGATTTTATCCCTTACATTTTATTTAAAGATATCATTTACATTCTTAATGAATGAATTAAATTCTGATTACAGCTTATTTTTATATTTTTTATTTTATAAATATATTATTTTATCTAGATTTGCTGTTATTTTTTTTCCACTATTAATACTTGCCATTATTTATTGTTCTGTTATAGTAAAAACATTTAATATTAGTTAACAAACATTCCTTTAAATAGTCATTTATCTATTTGTTTTTTATATATCGATTAATTATTTTTATAAGCATTTATAAAATAGCTCTTTTTTAAAAAAATAGTGTTTTCGTGGTTTATTTTCTAAAAAGGTTTTTAATTTAAATTTTTAATAATTATGCAAGTTTAATTACTGTATTTGATTCGAGATAACTCACAATGTGTTTGTTTTTCTTTTCTCCGCTCTCTTCTCTAGCTTTAGTCAGCCATGGTCTTTTAGCGTTGCTGGACTCTACTCTGAGTTTTGAAAGTATCCCATCCATGTTTGATTAATCATAGTGGGGAGAAGAGCAGCTTTGTCACACAATCAATATTGGCAGGGTGAAGGGGTGGCGCTGCTCACTGCCACTGCCCACTTCACGCCGCATAATAAGATTGACTTGAGGAGTTATCAATTAGAAGTGGAATATTCATTGAATAGAAGTCGAACATTCTGAAACTGTAACTAACAAATAAAAGTAAGCTGATGGGAAGTAATCCTAATTTTATTACTTTTTTGATGAAATTGAAGTAAAATATTCTTTTAAAAATATTTAATGTAGCATCAGATGCTGTAAGACATGATAAAGACGGCAGTATTTCATTTCAGGTAATGTAATTAAAGCTCTATTGATGAAGTAATACATTTACTTTGCCCCTATGCGACATCCTCAACAACTTTTTATGCCGCTCCTTTTTTAATATTTTGTATGCTCGGTAGGCATTAAAAAAATTCACCTTTATGGTTGGTTGCCTGGTTCAATGGCGTACTGTGAGTTTATGGTTCAGCATTTTCAAAATGACCCAACTGTTGCCCATTGTAAGTCTAATTGATGCGGCAGCCAATAAACAGCGGAGGGTTAATCTTATTATGCAATTATAGGAGAGGTGTGAAAAGTAGATTATCTTGTTGTTTGGAAACTGGCTAATTGAATCTACAGCCCAAAATGAAGTGTTAAATATGGGCGGCTGATTTGACGGCTCACCTTAATGGGCAAGTGGATGGAGAGAAATTTGATAAAATTATTTTGCAGAAACATGTTTAGTTTGATTAAGTAATGGGTAGGTACTCTCTTTGGCGCAAATCGTATTATTCTCTCCCCTTTGCGATTTGGTATGCCGTTTACCACTGTGCATGCCTTCATTATGTTGGCAAATGACTATTTCTTACCCTATAAAGTCATAGTTAACATATTAACCCGGCCAAACAGGGTAGTCTTGTGTTATTCTGCTGTGGTGGTGTCATCATTCTTACACCGGTCACTATATACCGCCGCGGCTGTGGCCTCATGTTCCCATCACAGCTGACCCCCTCTATGACATTGTCCGCGGCCGGGTGCCACATGCCACTGGACCCCAAGTTCTCTCATTCATGGTTAGTTTCTTTTATCTTTTTTTTAATTAATATTTTCTAATATTAACTTAAAGACAGTATCTTGAAATTATTTTATTATTATATCTAGATAATTAATATTTTATTTAATAATTGGCGTAATAAAAGTTTAATATTACCTTTATATTACTAATTTACTTTTAACAGCTTGGGCTTACGTGTCAAACTGCATTGTACTGTGAAACAATAATATATTTAATGACTATTGAAAGTATTTGAGAATTCAGACCACTTCTGATAAACCGCAGGCTGACTGAACATTTTTTTTTTTTTTAAAGCACGGGTAGCTTAGATCCTGAAAGTTTTTTCAAAGTTTGGACAATTTTAAACATAACGCGTTATATTCCGAATTTATAATTAATAAATGAAGTCTCTACAATTTAATATTATAAAATAACAAAGCTAAGATTTTTTTTCCTATCCGTCCGCTAAAAATGATGCGGATACGCGAGGAATTCCGCAGATTAGATCTAATTTTTGTTTGATGGAAAAAAGGGGGGTTGAGAAAGGCATGTGTTCTGTGGTTTTACCTATAATTTTTAGTTATCGTGATTTTAAATGGTTGTTTTTTTAAATTTATATTAAGGAAAATAAAAATATTTGCAAGATTGATTGATTTGATCTCAAAAAGTAATTGTTAAATGACCGTGTTTATTTTTTATACAAATCTGAAAGAAAAAATGCATCGATTTTTTTTTTTTTTTTTAGAGTGTATATTGTGTTAAAAGACTTTTTCTTGGTGCCTTTCACCCTACACTTCTTCCATGCTCTGCTACCTATAATGATCATGTAATCTGTACGCAACTGTAATGATTGATCTTGCTCTGGAAAAAGCTTTTTGCTGGATTTTAGATTCAGAGTTCTGAATCACGGTATCACACTGTATCTTCACTCGCAAATGAATAGCATCATTTACTTTGTCAAGCTAAACAGAGTCGGCCAGGATAAGATCACTTAATATATTGTTATCGATATATTTATTTTGTTATCGCGAATGCTACAAAATTTACTCATTTTATTTTTATTGTTATTTCTAATTTGGAATTTATTCATTTAAACTCGAATGCTTTGTTTTTATTTTATAAAACAAACTCATGATTTTAATATTTAAAGGATCGTACGTCAGGATTCCAGTAAACTTTTATTCAAGTAATGGAATGACGACTTAATAGAAGCTTGTCGCTTACTTTACTAATTACCGACTTCATTATGTGGGATCCTTGGCTAAATGGGTGGTAGGAGTTTTTTCTTCTTCAACACTTTATGTAATTTGTTGTTTTTTTTTTTTTTTTAAAATCCCGAAACTACGCTTAAATATATATAATACTGTATATAAATATGCTGCTATTCGCATAAAATAATTTTTATTATAATTTGAAATTAACTTGTTGCATGCTATGTATCTATGCCCGCACGCACACACACACATATATATATAGTGAGAAAGGAAAAATTATATTTAATATATATGTAATATAATGTGTATGTGCGCACATACTTATTCAGTACGCGATACTTATTCTTGCACGCATAAATATTCTTAGATTGGTCTGTTGTTTACTTATTAGAGTTTAATTAAGTTTACGCTAATTTGGTTTATAAATAGCCTATATCTATATTTATTCATATTTTGTAATAAATGATCCGTAAGATCGAATGTTATTTATAAAACATTTTCCAAACTGTATGATTTTAGCAATATAATAAAATGTTGACAACACTGAGGATCCCAGTAAAAGAATATTTCTGTCGGGATACTCTTTTTCACCATTGGCTTTATCGAAAAAGCTTCATTCTAAACACAAACATTCACTACTTCTTCTCTATTAAGAAAAAAAAAAAATTTCTTAGTCAATTTATAGATTTGTAAAATATATTAAATTCTGAAAAAAAAATTATTTTTATTTTTTTCTGTCTACTCAAAAGCATGTTCTAATATATTGGCACTATAATCAAACATTTAATCTTTGTTTTTTCTTTTTGTAGCTTGTCATTTTTAGCTATCCTTTCAGCTTTTTGGGAGGCATTATATTTCGTTTAACATTATAAACTTTCTTAAAAATCTTTAAGGTTTAGAATTGAGCGCTAATAATATTTTCATTTATTTATTATCATATGTAAAACCCATTTATTTGTCTTGCAGACCAGTTATATTGCTTTAAAATAATTAGATATTTTTGTTTTTTTTTATTACTGCATTCATGTCAAATTCTTTGCCCGAGAGCTGGTAAAATAACTAACTACTTGAGTGCTATAACTTAGGAATAACTATCAATCATATCAGTCAATAGTGGTTTGCCTTAGATCGCAGCACAATATAATTTATTCTAGAAAACAATTTTAGTGGGTTTCTGAAACTTTATAAATCCTTACCTCATTAGTTTCAAATATATGGAAAACATAAGACATTTTGGCCTGTTAGTATAAAAAAGTAAAGCAACTTTAAAAGTGTTAATTAATACGTTTATTATATGCATACATATTAAAATTGGTTTTCTCGGTAACAAATATAATATATATGCACATATCCACATGCTTATATATATATTCATTTTATTCTCTTTATTTTCTTTTACTTCACTGTCTTCAGTCACTTAGATTAGTACAGGATCTAAATGCCGTGAGCCTGTCATACCATCCGTCATCTCACAGCACTAATCGTGTCAATGGAATTGTATATTTGAACAAACCACATTGACATTCTTTAATTACTGGCATCATAATTCTGATTCAAATTTAGATTATTATTACTAAAATAGAATACAGTACAATAATTTAATTAAGTATTGTTCAAATTTTGAAATTTTAATTCTTTTTATATATACTTCTATCAAAATGAAAATGTGCACATACAGTATTTATATATATTACATTACAGTATTTATATATAGTTTTACTTATTTAAATATTTAATTAATTGTTAGAAGTTTGTGAATATATATACACACATGCATACACCAAACGTGTACTGCAATAGTTTCTTACGCAACACTTCAATATACAAACATATGTTTAAAACAAATACATATATACGTGCAAACTAATAATTATTATGTAGAGTGTACAAGTGTGCACTGCATATATATTTCTATGCATTCACATATGTAAATACAACACGTAGACTTAGGAGAGTGCATTTTATATTACTTTTTAATTTGTGTGTTATTAGAGAAATATACAAGATTATATATATATATGCACACACACCTATATAAGTACACACGCGCGCACCTTATGCTATTTGAATTTATTGTTTATAGAAATTTTTTAGAATTACTATTGGTGAAAATTAAATGGTTTTTTAATATTGTATTTCATCATAATGTTACCTAGAAACTTCTTAGAATTAACCAATTTGATTTCTTGCAAAAAACCTAAAATGTATATATGCAGTCCATATTTTTAGCAAAAACTAATTTAGTATTGTAGTTATAGGAAGTAAATAAATACCATTATTTTAATTAATTAATTTTCCCGGTTATCTGCTAATGCACATAAGTTACTTAACTTCAACAATGAACTATTTGTCATCTCTTGGGAACAGCAAAAAAATGTTTGAATTAAGCTGCTGTTTGGGGTGGGGAGAGGACGAGGGGAGAGGGATTGAGAGAGATGAGCAAATTTCAGAAAATCTATTTTTGTTTTCACTTTTTAATTAAAAAACACTTAAAATTCGAAAAGTTAAATAATTTAAAAAGTGAAAGAATTCGTCTTTCTTAAACAGGGAAACTTTATTGAAGAAAGCATTAAATATTAATATTATGAATTAAATATTATTTTAAAATTCTATATTATTATTTATTATGCATTTTAATGGAGATAGAATGAATTATATTAGGGGAGAGAATAAGCAGTAACCAAGTACTTACAATGATGATCAAGTTTTGTCTCTTGGTTGTAAGCACCTTAATACCTAATTAACACAAACTTTCTTGAGGTAGATATTTAATATAATATATATATAGTTTTATAAGTAAGCACATATATATTATATACAGTCAGTACTAATAATAATTCTATATTATTATTTATTATGCATCTTATTAGGACTACAATGAATTATATTAGGGGAGAGGATAAGCAATAGCCAGATACTACCAATGATGATCAAGTTTTGTCTCTTGGTTATAAGCACCTTAATAGCTAATCAACACAAACTTCCTTCAGATAGATATTTAATATAATATTTATTAAATATGTACATATATATATATATATAGTTTTAGAAGTAAGCATATATATACTATATGCAAACAGAACTTATAATAATCACGAAATATTTGAGAAACTATCATCATGTGAAATACATCTTATGGTATATGTGAATTTGTATGTCTTTCATATACAGTATATTATTATTTCAAATAAAGTAGATACTGTCAAATGATAATTGCTAAAACTTGATCAGAGTAGCCTATTGTTTAGATATTACTTTTACCAGATACAAGTTATCTGTCAATATGTGCTTCGTTAAGTTCTTAGACTCAGTCATCTTAATTTATATGTATTTACGTAAAGTGTTTCTATATATATATATAATCACAATTTTAACTTCTGGTAAAGAACATTGCAATTTTATATTTGTCGGAGAACAAGGATGTTCACCAGATTATGCCAATTACTCATAACTAGTCAATATTTTAATCCAATCACCTCATAATCGGAGCTTTTTAATTTTCTGTTTATATAAATGTACAATTTTTTTTTATATGCCCATATTTGCAGATTGGCTGCATATATTGTTACTTTTTCGTGAAACCTGAAAATGTTTTCAGATTCCAAGCTAGTTTAGTATTATTCTGCAGATAGCTGGCTCTTACCCAATTTAGCTAGCCATGTAATTATTGTTTAGTAATTGATTATTTAACTAATATTAGCTAGAAAGTAAACCAAGAAAAGAAGCCATAAACCCTTAAAATCTAGCATTTAATTAGCCTGATGAATATTGTTTTTTCATTCAACGTTTCCCTGAAAGGGTTTCTGAGGAGGCGTGCCTGCGATGGATATTTTAAGACGGTTTTTACTTATATATGAGCCTGCCTAGAATGTTTGTCTATGTATAGCCCATATACTGTATTTAGATATACTGTATTTATTGAAGAATACATTTTGTAATTACAGCTCATATATAGGATTTAGTTAAAGTTACTCTTATTAGAAAATGTCTTTTTCAGCGTCGTATTTAAATTATATGATTAAAAAATTAAGTTTAAATTATCGTGCAGTTTCTTGGAATTTTTTTCAAAAATTGCTAATAAATATTAATATTTTTAAA
This sequence comes from Epiperipatus broadwayi, assembly GCA_028023455.1. NCBI lineage: Eukaryota > Metazoa > Onychophora > Udeonychophora > Euonychophora > Peripatidae > Epiperipatus > Epiperipatus broadwayi. The sequence continues at coordinate 3,905,607 of JAQFVV010006303.1, read as the reverse complement.
TATTAATTCCTATCTTGAAATTATATTCATTGTGTTATTACTTTAATAGCAGTTTTTACATTATAAAAGATAGAATTGTAATCATTTATTTGTATTATGTCTTCATAAAATAGGATTTGTTGATGATTAAATGTTGTTTTTTTTTTTTTTTGTAAAATTAGACTTATTAGTACTAGGGGACAATTAGAAATCTCGTTAAGAATTTTGTGGTAGGTAGCAGAAATTGTATTTTTTTTAAAAGCATTTTTATCAATTCTTTAAACACTTGTGCTTTTGTGCGTTTTATCTTAATAGTACAGTAATAAGAGTTTAGTCAGATGAAAGAAATGGTTATAGTCTGCATTATTTTAATGTTTTAACGTCATATGGTTTCTAAATAACCAACTATACTTTTTCTTATGCAGACGGATAAATGAGCTGATTACTTCTACATATCCTATGTAATTTTAATATGTTGTAAGTATGCATTTACAAATATCATATAGATCTAGCTGTACTGTACAACATAAGCATATTCATATAAAGTTACTCTATTTGTATGGATTCATTCAGTCAGATGTATGATTAACATAAAGTTCTACTTACATGTATAAATATTAAATAATATGTTTGATATTGCAAAAAATAAAACTTAAATAATCTATAATTTATCAGTGGATTATAAATTACATTAGGTATTAATGCTTTTTTTTTTTAAGCGTTAAAAACATTAATAATAAAATATCATATTCTTGCAAATATATGAATTAAATACATTTCAACTTTTCAAATCAGCCAATATTTTCTTGGCTTTATGTTTGTGGCTAAATTGTGCAAATTAAAATAATTTAAACTTAATTAAATGTAAGCATTCTAAATACTAATAGTAAGCATTCAGCTAGATAAATGTGAAAATAAAATATAAATAAATGTGCATTTAAATATATGTATCACCATGCTTTTTCTACCTTAGTATAAATATATTCATTATCATTTTCAACTACTATAACTCCACTACAAGATTGTCTTTCCAAATTCAATATAATTTCTCTGATCCATACTTTTTTTTATTTCTATACCAACATCTCCCTCAACCAAATTTGTTTACCTTTTCCATTCATCTCATGCGTTGATGTTTTCTTTTTATGTTACTTTGTAGCTTGTTTTTAGTTTCTCATTGTTAATTCCGAACTAAATCTTTTCATACTTTACTGTGTGTTCCAAGTTTTTGTATACTCTTCTATTAAATATTTAAGTCTCAAACATATAAGTAAGGATTGATAAAACACATTTATTAATAATCTCCCTTTTCAAGTACAAGGATATATTACTCTTTAATATTAAATTATTTCTACCAAAAGCACTTCACCCAAATTTATTTCTGTGATTACTTAAATATTTTTTAAGATTCTGATAAAAATATGTACGGTCATTAATTGTTTTTAATTTAGTACTATCAATCATTATTTTCTTTTTTGAAAATAAATGTAACATTATTTTAGTTTCACATATATCTTTTACTTTCTACATTTCCTTTGACAATTCTTGTAACAAATTATAAGCATTTAAAGTATTAACTGGGACAATTACTCATTTGTAAAATATATATAACTTAAATAATCCCCATTTAATTTTATTACTTTAACTTTCTATTTTAATTTATAAAATACTTCCAGATGTAAAACTGCCATAAAAACTTTTGGAGAGATGGAGTCATCTTGCTATCTTCCCATATCAGTATCAATCTTCTTAAACAGCTTTGTAATCTAACCATTGTTGTTGCATTTTGATAAATACTTTTCAGAATATGGCAATATCTTGGCTCTATATCTTGAAAATGCTTGTAGAATTGAATGCCTTTTCATAATCTACAGATCTAAGTAAAATGGCAGCTCATACTCATTGGTTCTTTCTATAACTTCTCTTAACACTTAGATTGATTTATTGAACTAAGATTTTTAAATTCACTTGTTCTTTTAGTTAATTTAGATTCAAAAATTTCTGCAGTGTGATGGACAAGTTGTAAGATATTAGTAAAGATTTATATAGAACTGACATAAGACTGACAGTTCTGTAATTTATAATATCTTATTTATAATCTTTTTTTAAACATCACTATCACCTTCTAACTATCTGGTATATTTTAATTACTTAGATATATATATGTAGCTTTGTCAATCATTTCTCCTATTCTTCATTTGCTTTTTTAAAAATAATTATAATATTTGCACCATTTCCTGTTTTTTTTTTAATATTCTTCATAGATTTAATCTGCATCTTTTTATTGCAAAAATATTTTGTAATTGTAGATGCTACTATTTTTTTGTTCTTTATTACTATATAGATATTTGTAGAATTTTCTCACACACTTTATGATGTTGTCTCTCCTTTTAAAAAATAGTATCATCTTTTTTTTTTTTGTAGCCAAAATAATCTTTTCATTATAAAGATGTTGTCTTGTGAATTCATAATTATATTTTTTTATGCCATCATTAATTCTTTCTCTGCAGAATCTAAATGATTTATTTTAAAATATTTTCAAATTCCTTTTTATTATCATACATAATTTTGTCTGATTTGAAAATTTACTGGTGAATTGCCTTTTCTTTTGTACCAAATATCTGTGTAACATTTCTTTGTAGAATATCATTTCTAATCTTATTAATCTCATTTAGATCTTACCTATTTTAAAACTTTATTCATATTTTAAAGCTATTTTCAAGTTCTGGTTTAAATTCATTGCATGTTTAAGAATATTTATTAGTACTGTCCTTTTAAGTAATTTTTAACTCTGGATTTGCACTAACATGATTTTACATCTTAGAATTTGATGCACTTCCTGTGTAACAATATTAATAAGACAAATTGCAGCATTGAAATGTATATTTTATGTTAGCCAAAATGTAATCTAATACTACTCTATCTCCATTTGTATATTTTATATCCATTTATATTATGTTTTTTTTTGTCAAAAAAATAATTCATAATCAAATTTGCCACATATGTTCTTTTCAATTTTTTTCAATTCTAGTATTAAAATCTCCAGTGACGATTTTAAAATGTTGTTTGGTTGATCAAAAATATTCTGAACTTCTAGATAAAAATTCTCTATTTTATCACAATGAGAATTTGTTGAGGTATAAATCCAAGTAATATGCTTATAGTAGTTTCCATTAAGTTGAATAAAAAATCTTATCATACTTTTATTTATAAAGAATTCCAGTCCATTTATGCTTTTATAATGAAGTATAGAATTATTTTTCAAAAACAATTGTCTTCCCACTTTATAAACTTCAGTAGTTTTATTTTTAATTCATTCGGTCTTGAAAGTGATTTGCAAATAAAAGTTATTAAAACTCATGGTTGTAAGTGCTTTTATTATATTGTAAATAAGCATTATTATTCCTTCCATATGTATATTTCTCTAAATAAATCTTACTATATTTATATATGTGTGCTAAACTTGTTTGATGAAAGAGTTTTTGATCTTCATTTCAGGTGTATATATATCAATAATAACAAAAAATTTAACTATCGTTTATTTACCTGACAAATATTAGCTAACTCCTCAAAGAATCATTTAAATAAACTTGCATATAATTTCCAGCTTATTTTCCAAATAAATAAAAGTTAGTTGAATTTTTGATTATTGATATATATATATATATTCATGATATGAAAATAAAAAATACCTTTCATTAAAGAAATTTAGGTATATATAGAGATTCTTTGGGGATCTAGCTTATGAATTATCTTAGGAGTTTTCAGACTTAGTTCTTTCAAGAATAGATTTACATTATAAACCATAGCACTGATGGAATAAACTTATTCTTAGCAACAATTAAGTCTGAAGAAAACATTACTAGGATTGTTCACAAGCCAGATTGCTCCCAAAATTATTTAAATGAATTAGCAAATAATTTCCATCTTATTCATAATTGTTTACAAGTTTGATAAAATTGTTAGAACTTATCTATAAAGAATAAAATAGAAAGAAATGAGGTTATATGCAAGAAATTAGTCTTTTGACAAAGTCTACTGCAATCAGCCAACACAGCAAATGGATATTTGTTAATGATAAGTGTAATAATATCCAGGCTAAATGGGTTTATAAATAACCATTAGAAACCAGTCAACACTTAGACAATCCCAATATGGATAACAATCAAGAACTTCAAACTGTTGTCAAGCTTTAACAATAGATGTGAACAACAGTTTGAAATTTTTGATTGTTATCTATATTGGGATTGTCTAAAGGTTCATTATTTTCTTATGGTTGTTAATGATAGTATACCATTCCTTCAGTTTGCGTCTTCACGTGTTGAATGGAATATCAGAGACATTTTGGAATCTGTCAGAACCACCATTTTAATCAAGAATGGATGAATCTTAGCTTTTTTTTTTTTAAGTTAAGAAAAACTTCAAGTTTTCTGATTACCAATGATAGAGGACAATGACTTCACTTTCATTAAATATTAGCCCAAAGAGACTCAATAAAATTTAAATCAGTCAAGTGATCAGTTCATCATAGATGTTTGATATCTTTTTCAAACTAATATTTAATTGCATCAACTGTATGAATCAGAGTATTTTCAAGGAATGAAACTGACTTTCCAAAGAATTCAAATACTGTGTAGCTGCGGCATATTTCTACTGCAAGAAAATATTTCTGTATTAACAAAATATCACTTGAATTTCTCAGCTGGATTTATTAGCTCACTCTCTACGTGGCTTCCGAGAATAATTGATAATGACTGAATATTATTGTTTTATTATAGGTCTTTATTACCAAAAAAAATATTTAGATAGACAATATCTTCAAGCAAAGAATTGTCTGTACCCTTACAACACGAGGCCTGGTAAATATATATATCAAAATATTGGTTTTGATAGATTCGTTTTTTATTTGCATTGATATTTTGAAAACCATCCCTTTAATTCCACCGTATTTTTATATGTATTCAGTGCGTATATCTGAATACTACTCAGCATTTGTTTTTCGTTCTAATTTTATTTTCTGTTTTTTATATATATTCACATACTTGATACTTCTGTATCTGTTTATGTTTTTAGATACTGATTTTTTTAAAATTATCCCCCCTCCCCCCCAGGAGAGTGGGAGAAGGGAGCTTTTAATCAATAGTTTAACTTTGGTATCAACATTCATTCAATACCTGCAAACATGATCTCTTTTATATTAACCATTCAGTGATTAGAGTTTCTTATGCATATATTATTAAATATTTAAAAGTTTGTATATAAATGAATTAATCTCCTTTGTTTATAAAATCTCATAGGAAAACTATTTTCTGAAAATATTGATAGATATTTTCTTTAGAGATTTTCACCATTCTTTGACATAGTGATAGGAAACAGAAAAATTGTAATAGACAACTTTAATAAAAAAGAACATAAAGTGATAATTAAAATGACATATCAATTAAAGCTTAAGGCTTCCAAATTTATTTATTTTTCAATATCATGATGAACATCTTTGAGAGAGTTTTAAAAAAAAAATCTGAAGATATGTGAGATTTGTGCACACTCACAGATTGTATTTTTTATTTGTGCATTGCAACGCAATGGCTTATCCAACTCCTTCTATCGAGAAATAGTGAAGAAGATAACATTCATCAGGCTTGTTTTTTTTTTTTTTTTTAACTTTCTAAATAATAATAGTTAAATATCATTTATTAAATGAGTTGGTTACTTGAAATAAAAATATTAAGCGTGTTTTGGAAATCCTCAGTTATTTATGATAATATATATAAAAAAACTCTAGAAAAATGATATATTTATATATTTTTAAAAATATCCCATGATATTTCATGTTTTTCAATAATTCGTTTTTATGCTATTTTACGTAATTAAATTGTTAATATGATCACATATATTGGATGTCAAATATTCTACTATATGTAAAATGAGAACTTTATATGGATTAAGCAAATTATATAAAGTCCAATTTATATCTGAACGTGTGAAGGATAACATTTGTGAAATCCCATTAGATGTGTTATATACATGTATGTCTAATAAAATAAAATTATTAGCTATTACACATATACATATAAATGTATTTAATTTTATGCTTTATTTTTGGCTTTTATATTTTTGCATGCTATGCATGTTTAAACTTCCATTTCCTTCTCTACGTGTATATGTATAAACTTTAATTTGAATCATATACCGTATACAATTACTGTTTTTTGTATGTAATCATAATTTTTACAGTGTATTAGTATTGTAAAATTTTTATTAAAAATTCTAAATTGTAAACTTCTAAAAGGAAAGATATATATAATACAGAAAATATATAAATAATATTCTCACACTTTTGTAGCAGAATCCATTTATTAATAATATATTGTTTCTGTTTTCAGTTTCGTCTTTGTGTAATTGAATTTTTAACTGCTACCTTTTTTTTTTGTACTGTATAGAATACTTATATATTTTTTAATAAGTTCTTAGATTGCTGCTATAAATATTCCAAGCATGTATTGTAGTTAATTTAAAGGCTGGGGACAAGTGAGCAGACTCAAATGATGAACTATTTTGTCAGTTTTTCATTATCATGAAAATATTCCTTTTTTTTACTTGTTGGTATATTTATTGAGGAGAATTTGGATTTTTTTTTTTTAATATCAAAATTTTGTGGATTAAATAAAGAAAAGTAGTTTTTTTTTAAAATTCTAATTAGACTTAATTTTATGAGATTCTAAATATCTCAATGTTATAAGTTTTGATTATTCATCCAACGATAATTTATTTCTTAAATATTAATTCTTTCTCTTCTTATCTTTTCTTCTATAAATACCATGCAGAAAAAAAAAGAAAAACATTCGAATATATATGTGCTTTCTCTGTAATTATTATTATTATTTACAAAGTTGTTAAATCTCTCTAAAACGTTTCCTTATAAAATGTTCTAAAATTAGTAGAATTAATCTCATAAATAAACTTTCACTCTGTTATCTTGAATTTTTTTAAAAAAATAATTATTATATATATGGAATTACATAATGCGTAAATCTGATCTTTACAATAATAGTCAAGTTTTCTTTTTTTACCTTAACAATTAAAATTTAAGTGCAGCTTTAAGAAGTTTTCTTTTGAGTTAAAAAAAATAAAAAATCTTCAGTAAAATAATCTTTTTCATTTTTAATGCTTTAAATTTAAATCTCCCTAATTGATAAAGAGATAGAGGATTTATAATTTTTTTTTTTTACTGAATGATCTTTTTAAAAAACATTTCAAAATCATTGTAGGGGTAAAAAAAATCAAAATTAATTATAATATATATGTATACATGTATAGCTATACCAAATTATTTCTATGATCATACATGCATATTTTCAGATGCCTATATAGCCAACATCAATACTTATACACACACATAGGCACACACACATATAGAGAAAAATTCTTATATATTATTAAATGAAAAAAAGTATTTGAGATAGAATTAAGTCTTTACAATCTTAAAATAATTATACTAAATTAATAAATTATATATTTAAGTTGAATTTTTGTCTGTTGAAAACTGCAAAGTTTTCTTAGAGAAATTCATTTTATTGTTTCGTATTTGTGTATAAAAGTTAGTATTTAGTAATTTTAAAAAGCTGTTGTGTATTTAATTTTAATTTTATTGACTGCATATTTTTGTGTTTTTGTAATTAGTTTTACAAATGATTATGTAAATACATGTTTTTGTTATACAGTGTGAGTGTGTATATACATATATATATACACACACACACAAGTCTATGTGCATAAAAAAATATATGCGAAATTTAATATATATATATATAATTGTCTTAATTCTTTAGCATTGACAATTTTATTTAGTTAGTTTCTTGTTTTTTTTTTTAAGACTATCTTTTGGGATTTTGAAAAGTCGTTCTGAATTTATTTTTTAAAATTATTTATGTGTATTCTAAATCTGTCTTCTTTTTAAAATCTTTTATTATTTTTATAAATTTATCCTTGTAGTTATTATCATCTACTGTCCTAATAAATAGACAAATGGTTACCAATCATCCTTTATCAGATCAGAAATGATTACATCCTTTAACCTCAGATGTAGTCTTTGATTTTTATTTAAGATCAAATACATGTGTTTTATTGTTTTTATAGACATGATCATATTTTTGTATTAACTTTCTTCGCTCATGCCAAAATTATCTATACCACAACTCATTATTCTTATATTTTCAACATATGTATGCAGATAATAGTAAAAGTAAATGATTCGGCTAAGATGTATTTTGATTGAATTCATCTCTTCAATTAAATGTAAGTAATACATCTCTCAAGGACATGGTTGTACAAAAAATATTTAAGATCTTGAAGTTGTGTAAATGAAATTTGAACATTAAAATAATCAGAGCATGCATATATAAATATTAAAAAAATATTTATTTGTTCTTTAATATGAATAATAATGATGATGATGATGATGAAGGATGATTTGTATATATATATTAAAAGACTATAATTGGCAATTAATATTTACTGGAAATGTAATTCTTGAAACTGGATTAATAAATATTATTTAAATATAGAATACTAGTAAGAAATTATTTGAGAGATGTAATGATCTGGGCTAATTGAAGAGACTAGTTAAATCAAACCATATTTTAGGATATCTGTAACCAAGTGATTGAAAATGCAAAATTGATGAGTTGTAATTTTAAAAAAATATAAACATATTTGCATGTATTATTTGTAAGCTGGTAACATTTTCTAAATACAGTATTATTTATAAATAAGTAAACAACTGACATGAATTAATATGATTGTTTTTACTTTTGAATTATTTAAATCAATAGTAATATGTTTAAGCATATTGCATTAAACACATTCTGTCTCTCAGTTACATGCATTATTATTAGTATTTAAACTTTAAATAAAGCATATCTCAATTATATGAAAACAAAGGGAATAAATCAGCCTCCTCTCAGGTTATGATATTATTGTCTGATATTTAGCAATAAGGGCCTTACATATTTTTGAAATAAGACACTTGTTTTTTGTTAGTAATATTTTTAAACTATGGAGGGGTGGGGGGGGTATATTTTGTTAATTAAAATTTTTTATTTTAAAATATTTTAAATAATGATTTCATATACATTAAAAAATTATTAATATATTGTGTTCCAATTTTTCTGTATGTTAGGAATAACTGGAAGAAATTGAAAATGAAATACATAGGTGGGTGAATGAACAAGTATCACTGGTAGCATTGAAGAATTAAGAACTGTAATGGAATGGGTTATGGATATTACTAAAAGAGATGGTAATAAATGGACAGTTGGAATTTTAAATTGTATCACAAGAGATTATAAAAGACATAGAAAGAGACTGCAAGTGAGATGGCTGTATGAAATAAGGACATTTGCTCATGTGATATGGTGAAAAGAAGTTAAAGATTGAAGAAACATAATTAAACTTGGAGATACAGAGATTGATAATACTGTAGTTAAAAACGATTTTAGTTAATGTTAAAAAAGAAAAAATATTTAAAACAGAATATTTTGACAAGAGAATGACATTATTAACATTAACAATCAAATTAACAGATTCATAGCACATTTTTCTTAGCTTCAAATGTATAACATAATCATCATTTATTAGAACGACATTCTCTCTTGTATATGCATTTCAGATTTGGATCTGTCTTCATCAAGTAATAATAATTATGATGTGTTTATTTTTCAAGTTTAAATACATTCCAAGTCAATCAAACTTAAAATGTTTAAATTATTAACTTTTTAAGCATATCCTTCTGTCCAACAACTCATTTTTGAAAAAATGAAAACAGAAATATTGTAACAATATTAAACATTTTCAAATCTTTAGATACAAGCACTAACTACCCTTAGTTTATATCATGAAGAATACCTATCAAATAAAGTTTATAAATTCATTGAATCTATACTTTAAAAAGTTAAAACATTTGTAACTGTCCTAATCTCTACATTAATGATATTACAATTAACTCTGTTGATTGATTAAACAATCCACCTGGCATGGTAATGTAGTCAGATTTTAAAAGGTAAATCACTTTTGGAAAATCTGCTATAGTTCCTTCCAGATTTTTTTTTTTTTTTTTGTTAAGGAAAGAGTGATTAAATACACAACTGGGATGAGTAAAACTCTTTTTAAAGAAATGGAAATTACTGTTAATGACATTAAAAAATATTAATTCACTTATAAACGTAAATGTTGTTATTACAGATTAAAAAAACATAGCGTAAAAATAAATAACTTGTTAATAATTTATATAGTGTCTATGAATGAATGAAGGGTGAATAGTTTATCATTTTATTGAGGCTGATAAATGATTATTAAAATTTATAACGAAATTAGTTGAGATTATTCTTTCGCTCTTTAATTTTCTTTTCTTTTACTTTCTTCAATCACTTTGTGCCCATATCATTTGTCATCTTTCTCCATCAAAACTAGGTGTGGTAATGGCATTGTGCATATATGCATTAACATCTTTATTTTTTAAATATATACGCAGCAATTTCGATCCAGTCTTTTTTTTTTTAAATTTTATCTGTATTTTTGTCCTCTCTCTTTTTTTGTCTAGAGCTGAAATGACCATATTCGTTTATGAGTGGCTGCTAATGATGATGATGATTATAATTACATATAAGTTGATTTTTGAATGGAAAGGAATTTTCCAATTTTAATTTACTCAAGTTTTGCACCAAATTTAGAAAATTTACATATCATACCAGACCACTAATTTATATTAACTGGCGGCAATTTGCATTGCTTGCTCTTTCCTTTTTATAATCTCACATTTAGAACTGGTTCTCGGATTTAGAATAAAATAAACCTCTTGACTTAAGTAAATTTAAAGGATACTAATACTTGTATCTGTTTTATAAGTACATATGTGTTTAGTATGAAAAATAAATTTTTATACACACACAAACATATAAATATATGTTAAGCGAACTTTTCTGAGGGAATAGTTATGGCTGTAATTTATGTTCTGATGTTTATTTATATATACACATGTGTTTACGCATATAAATAAATACAAGAGAATAAGTTGAGTTATGACCAAGAATGATTGCTGATCATCACTGCTGATTGATGTTTTGCTATTGTTTACCACATTTGTAACGTAGTTTATTCTAGAATCTCAATTTTATGCTAAGATGGTGGCAAGAAATGACAAAGTATCACCTACTCTAATCAGGTGTTATCTCTTGGTCGTACCCAACCTGCCTTCAGACAAATACCTTAATTTATATATATATGTAAAATTACTTTTAAAAAATATATTAATATATATTTGTATCATCTAGTGAATTTTAATTTTTAAAAACTTATTTACATGTATATGCTATATATGTTAAGTTCCCTGTTCAAAGAAAGACAATATAATTGGACAATAGGATACTCTGGTTAGGCAGTAATACATATTACTTACTACTGGTGAGTAGTTCGTCACATCCTTAACACAATTTATTTTAGCATCTCATTATTTCGTCATCATAATTAGCAGTCACTTATAAATGGATATGCCCATTTTAATCCTAAAGAGGAAGACAATAGGGTTAAAAGCTAGTTTTATACGCATACTATCACATGCTGCTTCTTTAATATGATTCTCTTCTGAATAATATAAATAATGCAAAAAATTTTGGTTTTGATGCTTTGATTGCATTTTGATATTTGGTTTAAAAATAAAATTTCTTATTGATGCTGATATCAAAAAAATTAATTTTGTTTAAATTTAATTGATTAATTTGTTTAAATTTATATTTATTAATTTTGTCAAAAATCAATAGAAGGTAAGTTATACATTGCAAGTTTTAGTGATATTAGTGGTATTGGCAATCATGCACAAACATATGTGTTTATTGTTAGAAAATGACAGCAAATAAAATCTTAGTTATTTTCTGTGTTATGGGCAAGCAAGATGCCACCTGTATTTTTGATAAATATACATACTGTTGACATTTATACACTTAATAAAAAAAAATCGATTGTTATATAAAAGCAGTAAAGAATTCTTTTCAATAACTATGCATAAACATACATAAAATTAAACTAAGATCATAGTTCCGGTGGGGGGGGTACACTTTTTCTTATCAAATGTGTTGTTGTTAAATAAAAAAAAAAAAAAGTAACAAGTTAAATGAAAGAAAAATAATCAATTCCGATAAATTACATTAATAATCTTTATTTCATTTTTTTTTTTTACATATATCATGGAAATGACAAGAAGCTTTAAACTTTGGAGTTTTCTCTGGCTTGTGTAGAGAAACCAATGAGTATTTTGTCATGTTATCACTTTCAAGTTTTTTATTTTTCAAATAAAATTTATATTCAATGTATATGAGGTAAAATTTGATAGCACACAAAAAATATAACATTCTAATGAAATTTTTCATATGGTTTATATAACTATTTTCATTGATTTCTTAGGTCTGGAACCAGTCTTCTTATTTTCCATATATACAATGTAATTTTTCCCCACAAATTTCTTTTACACATAGTTTTCAGGAACTAATCTATCATGTAAAAAGAGAATTAGGTATATTTTATTGAGTGTCTGCTTGCTCATTTACTCACTGGGAAAATAAGAAAAAAAAACTACTGTATATATATATATTTAATAAAATGAATATTGAAATGTCTGACTTGCATTGCAGTTAAACATGCTGTCAGTGATACTTCCCTTCAGTAAAATGTAATAGTAGTCTTGTTATCAAGAAAATATGGTCTCTCTAATTGTTTTGATGTTTTTAATTCAGCAGCAACTTTAAGTATATTCTTATATTTAAAACAATTTTTAGCATTATACTTAGAAAATATTTTATTACTCAAAATATTGCACTTTAAATTCATAAAGTGTAATAAAGCAAAAATAAGATGTAAGTGCTTTCATCTTAAACTGAAGAAATGTATTAATAAATATGATCATATACAGAACTCTGAGATTGAAAAAAAGCTGCCCATGTATCGTAGAATTTATTTACAAATGTCAATTTTATTTTTTTAAACATGATTATGTATTTACCTTCAGGCAAATGATCATGCATGATATGCAGAAATGGAAAAAATGGCTGCTCTACAAATTTTTTTCTTTTTAAAACTTGATTGCATAGGACACTTAGAGATGGAAAAATGACTGCTCACACATCATAAAATATATTAAATTTACAAATTATAATAAGTGTTTTTTTTTGTTTATTTAATCACTTGAATCATATGGGAAAGAAAATAAATAAACCATATTTGTAAGATTTAAGGATTTTTATAGTATTGAAATTTAATCAAGATAATAAAAAAAAAAGAAATTGAAAACACTTGCACAGTGATACACTTTGTAGTGGATATATATGTTAAGTATTCTGCTGGAGAACGTATTTGAAAAAAAAAATCTGAAAAAAAATGATGCTGACAATAAAAGAATTGATCATTATCTCTAATGCTAATTAACTATTATTTTCTATTTAAATTCTTTAATTTTCAAGTAAAGGATCTTAATATGATAGTGCTGAATATTGAGAGCTGGGTTTAAAAACCTTAAATTGATATTAAATCAGAAAATGATATGATGAGGATAAAGAATACTGGGAACTTTTTCTCATTTAAGCTATCTATGCATGATAAAGTTATAATAAAAAAGGATCACCAAATATAAGTAGAAGATATCTATTTAAACTATTTTCCTAATCCTAATTATTAAATAATTAATATTTGTCTACAAGTATAATGTGTATACTGAGCTTTTAGATGTAATTAGAGGGGATTCGAATGGAGACTTTCAAGCTCCCTTAAGTTATTCACTCCATCAGATTTTTAATAATATGAATAGCTGAAGAGTTGGAGGGTGGAGAATATTGAAGCTTGTTTATTAAAGGGTGAAGATTTGCTCTTTTAATATAAACTGAGCACTGATTATATATATGTGTGGGAGACAATGATCTGGACCAACTGATTACAGCATGAAATATGTATATTGGATATCATTTATCTTTTTTACATGTATGTGGTCATGTGTATCAGTTGTATAAAATGAAGTGCATAGCTGTAGGGAGCTTGAAAGTCTGAGTTCAAATCCCTTCTAATTAAATAATTAATGTTCTACTCTCATTTATTATCATTAGTATCACATCTAGACTCCAGGAGTATAAAGTATACTTGTATTTAAAACATTAGTTTGTTACTAAGTATGAATTATATTTTAGATACTTTAAATTCTATTTATATATCAAATTAAAAAATCCTGTTGTTTATTTTATTGTATTGTGATAAAGATCTTAAACATATATGCTAATACAGATTATTTATTGCTTTGTGTCAATTTTTATTGATTTTAAACAACTTAAAATGTCTCACCTATAAATGTAATATTATTTTATGAATTTAAAGTCATTTTTTTCATATATTATAGCAGTTATAGTAAAAATGTATTATGCATTGTGACTGAAGTTGACAGTTCTCAGAGTTATTATTTATCATTATTTTAAATCTTGAATTAGTTTATAACTTAACCTTACAGCTTCAAATTATGTGCACATAATCTATGTGTGTGTAAAATCTATTATTACTACAGTTTTTGAATCTTCTTTAATAATCTTTTGATTAAACCATTAAGCATCACCTGATCACTATCTTATACCAGCACATAATTGTTTATAAACAAAGTAAAACTCTCCATACAGTATTGCCACCCTGTGCCAACCAGAGTAATCAATGAATTCCAAAAGGCTTGTGCATAAAATCCCTATCTAATACCTACTCATTCAATATCTCCAGACTAGTTTCTGGCTTGCGGCCACAAGCCAGAAACTAGTCTGGGGATATTGGATGAGTAGGTATTAGATAGGGATTTTATGCACAAGCCTTTTGGCATTCATTGATTACTCTGGTTGGCACAGGGTGGCAATACTGTATGGAGAGTTTTGTTTTGTTTATAAACAATTATGTGCTGGTATAAGATAGTGATCATGTGATGCCTAATGGTTTAACACCAATCCTGCCTAATAGGATAGTGAAGCTATGGTTGTTAAAGAGCCAAAGACACCAAAATGTATGGGTGCTGAACTGAGTTCAGACCCATATGACTATATAAGCTATTGAGCTTAGATTGAAAATATTTTTGTGTTTTCAATTTCATTCTCATAGTTTTATAGTTAAGTAGAGATAAAAGGTGGGTGCTGGAAGGTTGCATTAGATCCTAAGATCTAGGTGCAGTGCTCTCAGATCCAAAGCTCCTCACTGATGATGGCCACAAGCCAGAAACTAGTCTGGGGATATTGGATAAGTAGGCATTAGATAGGGATTTTATGCACAAGCCTTCTGGCATTCATTGATTACTCTGGTTGGCACAGGATGGCAATACTGTATGGAGAGTTTTGTTTTGTTTATAATCTTTTGATTTGTGGAATCATAAAACAGAAATGTATTTTAATAAAAAAAGTTTGTAGATTTTTTTATTTTTATATGAACCTTTTATATGTTTTGATAAGTGATAGCCATAGAAGACTGATAGTTGGTAAATTTTTTAACAAAATTTTCAACAAACATAGTTTAGTTTTAGCTTTCTGTTTTCTGTTTAAAGACATATACAATATTAAAATTAAAATTTTATCACTACCAATAGCAATATATATATATAATGTGTGATAATTTTACTACAATTGAACACTTTTGGTACACCATTATAATGCTGTTTTTATTTATTTTTAATTATTGATTTCTGTAAACAGTATGGCTTCAATTTTAATAAAAATTAATCTTCCCTCAGTACATTAACATCATTAAACCAAAATTTAAAACATACAGTTTGTTTTATCATATTTGTGACCTTCAGTTTAATCATATTTATTGGCATTTATTATCATATTATTGCAAATCTGTTTAAAAATAATTAAAATGAACAAAAATAACTTAAAAATAATGAACTTACCTATAGAAAAAAAACATTTTATTTTTACTGTGTAAAATATTCATGTTCCTAGCCCACATAAGTGTACAATAGTGTAACAAGTGTAATAATAATTATAAGAATAAAATATAATCATTTATAAAGACCACATTTTCCTCATTACTGATGAAATATAAAACCTCTCTGTAATGAGCTTATGAAGAGTTGTTTCATAAGTGCACTTGCCACCTAAGAACATATGTGAACAGTAAACTATACAATAACAACCATTAGATTTTAAAATGTTCAATGTAAAATTGCATTACAAACTGATTTCATACTTGAGTAAATGCTGTGTACGGGTTATTCAGGATGATAATACTGTACTAAATCATGTTATTGCAGAAATTATTTGGAAAAGTTAAGCATACTTCAAGGATTGTTTAAACAATTATTATAAATAATTAATATTTTTTAATGTATGGTTTAAATAATAAAATAATCAATAATTTTAATTATTTGCTTTTAGATGTGCCATATTTATTTTTTATGAATTTGGTTGAAGGTGGAATTTTCATAATAATGTTAGATTGTGTAATAATAAAAGTAAAATATATGTTTGTAAAATGAACACAGCATTAAAAAAATAAAGCTGAAAAAATATAAACTTTATTATAAAATAAAAATAAAGAATTTAAACATTTTTAAAGATATTAATTTTTAATTTTTTCATAAATTGTTAATTTTTATATGTAAATATTTAAATAGAATGTCAAGCATTGGTGGTCAAGAGGTCAGCGACAGCTGCTTTACAAGCAGTTGTCCTGGGTTAGTGGGTTTGCATCCCAGCTGATGCTATGACACATGAGAAAAAAAAATAGAAAATTTATTTCTACTTGTAATTTATTTTACATAAAATTACCATTTAAATGACATAAGACTTTTACAGATCATTAATAATAGTTGTTTTTTTTTTTAAAAAAAAAGAATTAAAAAGTTTTGTTATTTCATTTTAATTCAAGTTGTAGATAGAAGATATCCATTTAGAGAAATTTTTTCTTTCTAACAAAATAATTATTAGATTATGTAATAATTTATTTTCAAATATTTATTTAATAATAATATTGATATAATTTGGAAGAGCAAATATGTATTACTAACTACATCTGGGTAATTTATGACTTGCACATACATTTATATTTACATGGATAAACATATATCCAATTTCTTCCACAAACTGTCTAAATTTCATTTTATTTTTATAATAAAAAGAATTTTAACTTTCTGAAAAATAAATTTGAAGGTAATTCATGAGAATAATTAATTCACTATAAAATGTATATCAAATTTAATAGCATATAAAAAATTATAATTATTGACATTATAATTTCCATGAAAATTTTTCTCAATAATGTGTGCATTGTCTAAACTTCATTTTATTTTTATAATAAAAAGAATTTTAACTTTCTGAAGAATAAATTTGAAAGTAATTTATCAGAATAATTTCATTCACTAGAAAAATATACATCCAATTGAATAGTATATAAAAAATGATAATTATTGACATTATATTTTCCATGTAAATTTTATCAATTTCATTTTTAAAATATCTGCATTTGAATTCTTTTTATTTTTATTTTTTATATATATAAACAAGATTTTTTCTATAAAAGTAGCTTTTATAAAAAAAATTCATAAAAAAAAACCCAATAAATTACCTACTCTCACATTTTTAAACTATTTTAAAGAGAAATAAATTATCTATAAGATGATTTACTATATATATATATGTTGAATATACTATTTTTCAGTTGTGTTTACCAAAAACACATACACTTCTTTGATATCTGAACATGGACATAATATGGAAAGAGGCCAAAGGATTAAGAAACAATTCTTTAGACAATCAATACTCTAAAATGGGAAAGCAAAAAGCATTCTATATTAATGAGCAATAGTTTTTTATGTTGCCTAGACTTTCATGAAAGCATCTTATGCATTTATGATATATTTTTATTATAACTTTTTACCCTCAATTTCGATTTCACTATGATTAAATGTAATAAATAACAAAAGTATATTAACTTCATTTTATAGCAATGTCTTTAAAATATAGTACACTTTGAACATGACCAATTATTAAAACATGTCTTATGAAAGTTTTGATTGCTATTTTTTGTTATAGTATCAAAAATTACACATATTTTTCTCTTTAATAATTAATTTAAAGTTGTCAATTACTATTGCAACACAAAGTAAACAATCAACATATTCTTATGACACATGTTGGTCATGTTCAAAACATATCCTTATACCCTATTTTAAATTTAGTGCCATCAAAAAGAGTGAATATATTTCTGTTATATATAATCAGTGAAGTATTATAACTTTATCTTTCTTAATATCATTTATGTTTTTATTACTTTTACAATGTTTTTTACAACCAGCTATTGACAGTTTTGTTTGCTCCAGAAATTTGCTGAGCAATTGTCAGTAGTGGGTTGTAAAAAGCATTGTAAAAGTAATAAAGAACATAAACGATATTAATATTATATAATCTTTGCGCATGTATAAAAATTATATTTCAATTGTTAATTTTATTTACTAAACTTATTTTTACAAAATTCTTTTGGAAAAATCTTAGATTTTCATTTCATTGTTAATCTATTTTAATGTGGTTAATAAAAATTTTGACATTAAGTCTGCAATATAATTTTTCCATTACACATTTGCCTAAGGTTATTGAATTTTTTAGTTCAATAATTCTTAGAAGATGCTATATATAATTAAGGCAGACTAATTTTAAATGGCCTATTGTAGAACAAAAATATTTCTTATAGTTCTTCTAAAGAAAAGTGATAGGCCTTCCCAGGCTTTCCAAACATTAAGATTATGAAGGCTTTTAATGTTTATATTTTTAACTTAAAATAGCTAAAGATTGATTTATTAATAATTTAGATTACTGCATGGTTTAACTATGTCCAGTTACCTGAATGAAAAATTGTAAGTCTATTTACAACTCTCCAAAAGATCAATTTCATGGATGTGATAGATGGTTTCACTACCTCCTACCATGAGATCTTTTATTTTTATGAGAACTCTGGGATTCATTATTCAAAGATTCACATTTAAACATGAGATTTTGTCACCCAGAATATATTTGAGAAGGGAGTGGCATGCATCAATGACAAATTATCATTGTTAAATTATTGTTGTTGTTTTTTTTTAACATTCTAAATAACTCAGTTTACCATCAATATCCATGAGCATGCCATAATCAATCTTTTTCATTATTTATTTGAGACTTTAGAAAATTTTTAATTCTTTGATGGACATTACTTTGGTACTCTACATCATTATTTTTTTAGATAAATGTTCAGGTCCTGATAAGCAATCCAATATATATAGAATACAAAAATTTCAGATATTTGATGTTCAGGTTAACAGAACTTTCAGTTTTTTTTTGTTTCATGTTGGGGAATATCTCTGGATAGAAATCAGTCTCTACCTTTCTTGAGATTGATGCAATGGTAGATGTAGAAATTAAGATGTTTGATATTTCTAGCTCAATAAATAAAGATTGTTTGTGAAATGCATGCATCATGAGAGAGGGCAGTCAGAGTTTTTATAATCTGAATGGCTGCAGTGTGGTGGAGTTGAGGTAGATGGATTCATTGACAAAAACCAAAAAACCTAAAATAATCTTATGATATATCTTCAGTTGTTAAATGATTTATATATATTTAAAGAAATTATTTTATTTAATTTGAGTATGAATGCACTGAAAAGCAAAATGTAACTTTTCTTGGACTACCATTTTGGTTTTATAAATAAGCAGAAATCTTTGTGTTCATAAATTGAATGATTCAAACAACATAGTTTGTGATCAAGTCAAACACTCTATTATTGTTTGAATTAGTTAATTTATGGATTCCTGACTTGTAGTTTAGGATTTTTTTTTCATTTTAATGCCTTTATCCTGTAATTAAATAAAAGCATTTCTTAAAAAATAATTTATATATATTATCTTTTACTGTTTGGATATTTTGTCTCAAAAATACTCGTACAAAATTTGAAGAAGATTCTTTTTGGCAGAAGTAGGTTTGAAATCAATTACAAATTTTAACTCAAACAAATAAACTGAAGGGAGGAGTTAAATAAAATGTATCTATTATATAAATTCATTTAAAATCAGTTGCAAGATGGGTTTTTTTTTATGAAAGCAGATGTTGAAAAAAGCAAGTTTGTATAAATAATTCAAAAGGAAATGAAGATTTCATCCTTTCTTTTTCTTTCTATTTTAATTAACTGTAAACTACCTAAAATTTATTTTTCAAATTAAATAAAAGCATTTATATATATATATAGTGTCATCTATCCAGCAAGACTAAAAACTTATCAACCAATTTGAATGCATTTGAAATGAAGTCTGCCAATGCTTTAGGCTGGACAACCCTAATGTTGTATTGTCATCAAAACTGAATCACATACAAAATTTGAAGACAGTCCATTGTTCAAACCCAGAAATCTGCATTGTCATGTATATCAAACCTGTACAAAATTTGAAGTTTGTTCAGTAGAAGTAGATTAAAAATGGCTTACAAGAATTGTGTTTATTAAGGTTGCATTTTAAATAAGCAAGTTCCTTTTCTCTCTAGGTTTCTATTTTAATTAACTATAAATGGCCCCAAAATTTCATCCCTATATTAAATGAAAATATTTTCTTGAAAAATATAATGGCATCTATTATGCATGACTAAAAGATTGTTAAATTTATTTAAATGCATTTTGAAATGTAACCCACTGATACTGTTAGACTAGATAACCCTAAAATATTGCATTGTTATATTGTCATCGAAAGTGGACACAAGTACAAAATATGAAGAAAATCTCTTTGGCAGAAACTGGTTAAAAGTCGGTTACAAGATTATGTTCTGCACCATCGCTAATGATAAACATGTATCTGAAAGCAAAACTCTAACATATTTATAGAAATCAACTTCATCGAATGGTTATAATCGACTGCGTATAAAAATGTTTGTGCAAGTTGAATATATAAATTTCAATTAGCATTGATATTTTTGTGGTAAGATTTTATTTTTAAATTAGGAATATTCAGTGTTTTTTCTTCTTATTTTTATTAAAGAATAAAAAATATTTCATAAAATTGGCTATTTTTAAACTAATAAAACATAAATATTGACTGATATATTTTTTTTTAGTTTTTGATTGGTAAGGAGAAATATTAAATTTTGATTAAGGAAAATCATATTTTGTGTTAGGTTTGTTGATTTTATCAGTGAGCCGCAGTGTCAGGTCAGTTCATTGGTGAGTAGATTCTTCTCATTCAATTATTCCACATTTTAGATTCATCTCCCTTTTCAGCTTTCATCAGTTTTAAATTGGCAGTTCAAATTAGGCATTCTGTGAGATTGACAAAAGGACCTCTTTTTCCCTCTACATCCCAGGATAGTTTAGTTGATTGTAGCTTTTTGCATTATTAATTGCTAGACTAGTTAAATGAAATATTTTGCAGCATAATTAATTTTAATAATTAAATTGTTCTAGTATATTATTAAGGGTTCGATATTATTTATTTTTTAAAATTAAATTATTATTATTGGAATCATTTCATTATTTTATAAACAATATGTGGATGTGGGGGGTGGACTTTATTTAGAAAGTAAGTTGATTGATAATATTGCTTTATATATATATAAAGACTGATAAAATTCAGTTGAAATGATGTGGAGGGAGGGAGAGGAAGGTAAATCAAGATTTATCTAATTGAAGTGGAACTATACAGTGGTCTTGAGAAACAGTAAGGTGATTTTAGAAATTTCAGGACTCAGTTGTGTTGATAATCCTCCAATTTTACGGAAAATACACCCCATTATTGAAGCTTAGATGCAAACACTAAATTGTTGCTTTTAAAAATTGTCAAAAATAAAATAAACAAAAACGGAAGTTTAATTGAAATTTTTTAACTTAAAAATACATTTTTGATCGTCATAGGCACGCAAAAAACTATTATAAAAAATAAAATATTTGGAATAAAACAAAAATAATTAATTGATGATCTGTACATTAAAGCAAATGTTATTCATATGTCATAGCATCGGCCGGAAGGCGAACCCATAACCGTCTGCAACCAACTACTTGCTTGCAAGGCGGTTGCGATGACCTCTTGGCTAACAACGCTTGACAAAGCTAATGTTATTTGTGTAGGATACTTGGATATTGTGACTGCACAGAAATTAATTTCTAAATACGTATCTAAATACATCGCACATTCATATACACATAACTTTATAAATATATATATGTTACCATATATAAGAATTATACCTGCACAAGTAGTAGATAAAACATATACTTAATAATTTAGGTATATATGCATGCATACGTAGAATAAATTTAGCTGCAAACGTAACATGCTATATATAATTTTATATTAAAATTTTTACAATTTTTGAATTCTTAACTTCTACACGGGATTTTAAAACTATATATTCATTTCAGTTGTTCACTAAGAATTTTAAGAAATAAAATAATTGTTCGCCTGGCTTAAAAAATCAGCATAAAAATATCAGTGGCGTCAATGATAATATATGTGTTTCTTCCTTAATTTGCAAATAGTGATAATATCTAAGCTAATAATAATATAATAATCGAATGGTTTTATTACTGGATGGTTCATAAGAAGGTTGAGCACCGGAAGTGTCAGCCTGGAAGCCACTAAAATCTTACAACTCTCTACCGCTGCTGTAAACCATGCAGGATAACTAAACTAATTAAAGTTTATGAAGAATACTAAAAATTGATCTGTTAATGTACATGAAAAGTCTTATGGCTCAGGGGTTAGATTATCTGCCTACAATGATTATTATTCTGCCGTTTGAATCCATATTGTGTAAACAAAAAACATAATAATACTTTAAATCCAAGCTCTATAATAAAAAAATAATAAGATTTCTGGATTTAATAAGATTGTGATACTAATTCTCAGGTTCAACTACTGTTTTCAGTGCGTAAACAATTGTGAATATCTATATCTTTTTTGCAGATTTAATCTACCAATCAAGTCTTCTTGTCAGTCATTGAACATCTACCTTTATATTTATTATGAAGCTTCATATTTAATTTATTAATCTGCAAGTAGAAAATGCCACATGCATTCTTTCAATCAAATCATTAATAATAGATCATTTGGTAGAAAATCATCTTGATTCTTCTTTTTAGTGAACCCCAAAATAGATTTAACTGTGCTTTAAGAGAATTTCATACTTCAATACCATGACAATCCTGGAAATCCAAATTTGCAATTTCAGAGTTTAATATTTGTTAAAATTTAGAACATGTAGTAGATTTTTCTTAAGAATGCACACTTTTCTTGCAAATTTTATTTACTTTGAGATACATTAATCTATAATCCATTTAACAATCTGTACTTGTAAATGCTTGTATAATATGAATTTTTTTGTATTCTGATTCCTAACTATAATGCAATCATGGTCGGATAGATGGCACCTATT
>JAQFVV010006303.1:3767316-3881689 GCA_028023455.1 Epiperipatus broadwayi | reverse complement strand
ATCAAGGGACATTAAAAATTGAGACATCTTGTCCACCTCCATGAACTGGCTTCCAAGCATAAGTTTCTGCACCCAGGCACACATATTGTGGCAAATGGTTCTAATGATTCGGAGGTCTGAGTATGCAAAGGCTGTCAGAGATCAGAACTTAGCAACTTGATGCACGAAAAACTGCGTGTGTGTCTCCTTAGAATTTGGCCTATATCTCTCCATCGACAATGCCTGCAGGATCCCACCTTGTTGCTCTTCATCCCAGTAACTTCCTAACACAACTGCCTTGTACTCGTTAAAAGTTTTGGGCTTCATTACCAGAGAGCCCCACCAATTCTTGGCCGTGCCCCTCAGGTAATGGCTGGCTACAGCCACTTGCTCTGTAGGTGTAGCCAGGCTGAAGAAAAAGAGCTCCTCTAGGCTTCCCAGATGTTCCTGTGGGCTGTCTCCCGGTTCCTCCCGAAAAACCTGTAACTGGATAAACTTGGCCATATTGGAGTTAGTTCCCTGCTTGACTATTTTATCTGGCTCCTGAGCCCTTTCTATCATGGTTAATTCTTTAACTAATGTTTTGTCCATATCTATTGTATGGCAATGGCACTCCGTCTCCCCCTTTTGATGTTAGAATCTGGGTGTGATCCATCTTGGCTGCCTGATACAGGTCTTTGCACCAGTTTTATTTGTTCCACCTCCTGACGCAGATCCTCAATAGTATGTTTTATCACCCTTGGTCTCTTGGATGTCTTCCACTTGTTCCCTTTGTGTCCTGATGTGCCTTTTTTTCTCATCCAATATCTCTTCCGACCCCTGAACATGATGACGTAGCTGGTCACATTCGTTTTTCACCTTTCTAACAGTTACGGTTGTTTCATTTATTCTTTGTTTTGCCCACTCTTCCACCCCTCGGCTCTTCAATTTTAGTGAATCTTTCATCTATTTGCATAGTGTTTCTCTTTATCTCTTGGATCTCTCTCCGGGATTCTTCCCTAGCCTCCCTGGCCTCCTGGAGCATACTATGCATTAAGGCTAGTAGGCTTTGATTGTCCTCTTCTTTCCCTGATTCTGTATGCCTGTTATTACTAAATCCTTCAGGTTCCTTAAAAGTGATTTCCAAACTTAAATCCATTCTCATATCAATATCTAGTTCGCTATTTAAACTTTCACTGTCATTTCCTGACTCACTACTTCCCTTCATGTTATTCATTTCTTGATTAACAATTTCCTCCATTTGATCACTAAATTTAATTATTATTATTATTTATTTGTAACTAATTTACTCCCCCTTCCTTTCCTCAATCATCACCTATGCCAAAATTCAGCCTCATCCCACCTATTCTGTTTCTGCCATCTCTACTTTTATGATGCCCCCTATTACTGCCAAAATATTTACACTAACCTATCTATGTCAAAATTAATACATATTTAAAACAGATAAAAAAAATTGTTTTTACCATGCTTTCCTTCACTTGTCATATGTTCTGTCTGCTTCCTTGCACCTGAAATTTACTAAATATCCCTTGATTTCTTTATTGTATAGGACATAAAAATATGATACAATGACTCTCTTTTGCTTACTTATATACATGATTATGGTTTTCATGAGTGTTTACTGGTTGACAAAATTTATAAGTGTGTATAATACACAGGCACCATGTCAACACAGTAGGATTACCACTCATAACTCTCTTTGGTTTGCATGCACATTGACAGATTGGGTTGCTAACTTTATTACAGTTTACATACACAATAAATATAAGTAGTCATAATAATCTTAGTATTAGACTTTTTTGGAAAATAAAACACTAATAAGTCAAAAGCAAACACTCCTTAAAGTTTAGCAATAGTATACGTGATTATTTATAACATTAATTATCAATGCAAAAATTTTTTTGAGGTCACATCTCATTTATTGTTTGGCCTATATTGCATCTTTTAGTTCCGAAAAAAAAATCTTACATATATTTTGACAATTCTTTAAAAATAGAAAAAAAAATTTTATATATGCAATTTAAATACTCTCCAGGGTATTGCAGGGTGTGGAAATATCAAGGCTGCACGATTGGGTCGCCAAGCCTGGGAAAAAAAATTACTCTGTACCGGTCAGAATTGTATGTTCGTCTAACAAGAACTAGCATTTAAGCAAAAGTACCTACAGTTCAATCATATGTGAGATACACAGGACAGGAATACTCATTGCCCTATTGCCCATCTCCCAATTCTATAACATTACGAACAACACTTCTGACGATAACAAACGAAATTTCTAACAATTCCCATCCCAGAGTGTCAGCAGAGACACAAGAGATCTATGGATTAACTAAAGGATGATGCAATATAATAACAGATGTGCATGCATGAATGAATAAAATATCCAAAGAATAAATTATTAAAGATGAATTTATTTATAACAATATTAATAATGTGGTTAAATTTTTTATGTAAGCAAATGGATATAAAGGATTAAATACATTATGAATCTGATTACACATAATGAATACTCTATCTGGGTTTCACATACTATTTACTTGTGCATTCCATACTGGCCTTAGCAACATGACTTAAGGATTGATGGATATGCAAATACCAAATATACATATTAATGAAAACAGTAATTAATCAAAACGATGTGGCTTAATATGCTAATTTAAGATATAAGATTTATGGGGCTTCTATTACTCACGCTATGATATTTAAATAACAAATAATCTAACGGATTTCAATAATTACACGTGAGGCTTCTATCATGAACGCTATGATAATTTAAACAACAAATAATCTAACAAATTTTAATAATTATACATGGATTTTATAACAATTATATTAACTACAGATTAATTATCTTGGAAATTATAAAATGTATTCAACATTTACGATTTACATTTGAATAGGAAAGAGCATAGTTATCTCTACATTCAGTCACATGATCTGACTTTTATAGGCTGTATGAGAAGTTGATTCTCAACATATTTAAGGCGGTTTAATGAAAGGGTGGATAGAGCTAATAAGCTATAACACATGATAGGGCTAGCTAAATTTATATGATAACATGGAGACTTGGGATGGCTTAAGAAATCATAGAATTATGACTTACAGATGAATAAAATATAGGAGGAAGTATAAACAATAGTGTGCGGACCGAATGATAATGCAAGGAAAGACGAGAAGCTTCATCAACTTGATAATGAAAATATGTGAGCTCATCTGCGCTTGTGACAGATGGCATCCGAAGATGTGGTTGGTAAGATACTATGGTATCGTGAATTCCGAATGTTAACCCATAATAGAGCCCACTGCAACCAAACACAACCTTTGGAGTTGGGGCCTCCACACTCCGCCGAGAAATGTGCTTTAAATATTCTGGTAACAAATGAAAGTATGACAAAGCAACATTTTGATTTATGAATGTTATCATCGAGACACATCATGAAGGCTTTCAGGTCTGTATTAACACTGATTTATTATGGCCTTAGAGATTAAGTAAGACTAGCATAATGAAATGATAAGATATAAGTAATCCCAAAAAGCGGCACCCAATTTGCCTAAAAGATTATTTAGAATATCAATAATAAAAATGAAAATTAGGATTCCTTTCGTTAAACGCATTTCAATACATTTGAAAAATTATTTAACTAAATTATCGTTAGATGGCGAGCTAATTATATACTTAATCACCAGCTAAAGATAAGGACATGAACTTTAATTTATTCAATACTATATTTACTTAATACTAAATCAATAGTGTGAAATAATAGTTAATAATATATTTGAAATGATAACAGATAGCATGATATAAAGGAATAAAAACAATTTAGGAATATTGTTCAACCGGGCGAATTTCTGTAATTTAGTAAGAAAGCTTACATTTATGATTTAAAATTCCATAATGGTGGAATAGTAAATAGGATAAGGTTGATTCGCCAGATTGACTTATTAGCATATTAAAATGGGTATGATTAACATAATATCAAATTAAAATTTGCCGCATTTAAAAATAATAAGACAGTAAGAGTGAAAACCCAGCAATCGAGTTTAGAAAATCAAATAACAAGATTTATATATTAAAGCAAAAAGAAAGTCATTGTTTAAGCAGTTAATAATCGGCTTGGCATTACCGATTGAGAAAATAAGCAATTACATTTTAATGAAAATAAGGACTACAATATGGAAATATTACAAAGATATACTTTAGGAGAAATAACTTTACATAGTTAGAGGTTGAGTTTTACAGTTTACGAATAATAAAAAATTTTTAGATGAAACTTTTTTAGAGTTCATATTGCGGCAGGGAATTACCTTTCTGTTGGATGAGTTGATGGCCGTGTACACACGTGTTGATTTCATTTTGGAGAAATATAGTCAATTTGGCATAATTTTGGGGAAATAGTGGTCAACATCCTTTCCTAGGTATTTTACAGTTCATTTTGGCAGCATTCATGAGGTGATGGCTTATGAGTACATTAGCATGGATCCGATCTTGGAGAGATCGGGGAAGCAAATTTTCTTTCTACTCACGATTCATGTTGAAATTTTGAGTGGCGTAGATTCGTTCTACAACAACTTTTAGAAATCAAATGCAGATACTTTTAGCTAGGAAATGTGGCTGTATTTATACTCATTTTGACTGCCTCTGGTAATCCCCGGATGTCTGCTAATGGTCAACAGTGATACCTCTAATTTTAAAATATGAACGAGATAAAATTCGAGAGAGCCGGTTTTAGTCTATTTCGAGCTGGAAATAGACCCGCAGGATAAATTTTAAATAATGTGAATTTTCAAAATAAACTTATGTCAAACAAAAAAATCTTTTCTGAATTTAAAATAAGGCACGTCTTTTGTTTGCTAATTTTACGTTACTCTCTCGAACTTCCTCTCAAATAAAAATATATACATAATCTATGCACATCTAATAACATTATTATAAGGTTTATCTGTTACACACACACACATGCACGATTGTTTACCGTGATAGAAATTTATATGTTTTATAACTAAATTGATATGAAATGAGAATAAAGTTTAACAAAAAAATATAAACAATCATGTGCATCTGTATACCTGCACTCCCTAGTGATTTATTATTACACAGCTGAGTTCGAACCCCTGTTTGAAGGTTTCAAACATCACTAGACAGTGAAGCAAAATGTGTGCAACAGATTTGACTGCTTCAATATCTATATGAAAATTCAAAATATTTCAATTTTATAATTCACCTGAATCTCATTTCAGTCTACAGTTAATCAAAACAACATCGGTTAAACATTATTAATGTCATTTCTTTTATTAGAAAAATGTTTCTTAGGAAGAGGGGGGTTGGTATTAAATTTTTTTTTTCAAAAAGAATGAATCTAACATATCAAAGTATTATAACATTCATAAATCATGTTTAATAAAGTGAATCACATAAAAACATTTCAAATGTTTTGACTATCCATATATATATAAAATCCATGTGAATGTATGTTTGTCCATAAGGTTGTCATGTGTCAAATTCATTACCAATTAAAAAAAACTATTACGTTTGTCCATAACGCTGAAAAAAATCGGAAAAAAAAAACTAAATTTATTTTTATTTACAAATAAATAACTATACCTAACTAAACAGTAATTTATATTATGAGCATTTTATGCAAGGGAAGTAATTCCACCCTTTATCTTTAATAATCTGTAATTTTTATTATGAAGCATATTTTATGTGAATGAAGTAATTCTGCCATTAAGAAACCGTAATTTTTTGCAGTTATCTGTAATGCTGTCAAATTCATATATCAAATATAAGTTATATTTAAAAATTTTAATTTAGCTTTATTAATGCCTTGCCAAGTACATTTCTGAAGTGAATGAAACAAGCCAGGTTGTTCTAAACATTTTTTTTTTCAATTGTGAATTTCTCACATTTATTTACATAATATTAAAATCTTTTGTTTAATTTACATTAAAATAAGTGAAAGTATTCATTTATAGTTAAAATCCACAAAGCACATGTGCGTTAGCTTAATGGCTGATTATTACTATTAAAATAATATATTTACATACGTTACTGCCAATTTCGTAAGTTCTGAAATAATTACTTCATTGTAAATCAAAAGATTTCACGTTGTTGATTTAGAAATAATTCGCAGTGACTTAAATTTGAAGATGTTTAAAAGCTTCATGCTCTTAATTCAAAATGCTTCAGACTGGCTTATGTATATAGAAATTTAAGTAAAGAAGAAGGTGGAATGATCTTTTTCTTATAAAATCTCTGCCCTGTATTGCAACTTAAGAGCTACCTATACAGTCATCATTATATCTGATTGGCATCATATAAGCATTCTAAAATGCACATGCAAGAAGTTTTCAGCCTTTCACTTTAATTACGAACTGCTTGTGCTTAATAAATAATATTTACATACATTACTGTCAATTCATAAGTTCTGAAAAATTACTTTATAGTAAATCTATAGATTTCATGTTGTTGGTTTATAAATTATACGCAGTGAGTTAAATGTGAAGATGTTTAAAGCTTCATGGACCTAAGTCAAAGCTTCAGACTGGCTTAGGTATATAGAAATTTAAGTAAAGAAGAAGGTGGAATGACCTTTTTCTTATGAAATCTGTCTTGTGTTGTGACTAGAGAGCTACCTATACAGTCATCATTACATCTGATTGGCTGGCATATAAGCATTCTAAATGCACATGCGAGGTTTCAGCCTTTCACTTTAGTTAAATCTTTTTAAAAAATTGTTAAAGCAACCAATCAAAAAAGAAAAAATGATAGCCTTAAGGCCAGTTACCATCTGATATTTTATAATTTTTTTCCCAAAAAAATTTTCTGATGAACATATATTTTAACAAATATGCATGAATATATTAATCTAAAATAACATCACTATCAAAAATATTTATTAATACAAACCTAGCAATCTCATATCTATATTTTCTATAAAAACTTTCTAAGTTGTAATAAATTTTAACACAAAACTATTTGTTTAACTTTATCACATTAATTTGAATCCCAATTTATAATTAACTGCACCCCTCCTCCTTAATTAAACCAATCCTTTAATTAACATTCCCAAATTTATAATAAACAACTATGCTAAAGAAAACCCACATAATTTTGAGAACAAAAATATATATACAACATTATTAATATAAAAACAAAACTGAATGGATATTAGATAATAAGTTTAATTTAATAAGAATTATCTAAAGTAAATTTAATAATGTTAATTGAAAGTTTCTTTAATTAAGTAAAAAGGAAAAATATAGTAATTATAAATATAAATTTAAAATAATGTGACAATGTTTTTAAATGTAGATAAAATATATTTTGTGTTAAAATTTATTTAAATGTAGCTTTATAAAATAATATACCAAATACTTCTGTTATTATAAAAATAAATCACAATATAACAATATAACTATTGTATAAAACAGAGAAACTTAAAAATAATACAAAACATTATTTCCAAGAAGTTTCAACTCATCTGAGTCCAAAAATTCCCAGTAATTACCTTGTAAATATAGAATTTGGTTCCATACACACAATGATAACTTGGCCGCTGATCAATTATAAGTTGCATCTTGTGTGTTTATTTAAAAAATAAAGTAATCATTATAACTATAACTCTACGATAAAACATATAACCAATGGTTAAAACCATACTATTGTCCCCCTGGATTGTTCCAGCGCCTCCCCCCAGTATTACCCATTTGGGAAGCACTACTGTGAATGAAAATAAAACAAAAAGAGACTTTTTTTAAAAAAAAAAAGAAGAAGAAGATATACCATATCTTAAAAAAAGGCTAAGATTTGAATACACTAAAATATTACGTTCAAAACATCTAAAAAACAATAATTTCAAACTGACAATTTAAAACAGATATATTCAAGTGTGCTTCAACCCCCATTCCCCTTCTCTCCCTATCTTAATATACATATATAAGATATGAGGACATAATTAAATGATGAAAGCTCCATCTCCTGACAAAAATCAGAAACTTAAAATGATTTCGCTCTGTTAATTAACAATTCAACTTATTCATAACTTTAATAAGCTTTCGTTATTGTCTTTTACTGACAGTCGGGAGAGAAAATAAACGGTTGTAGTTAATTACTTTCTCATCTTTCTCATTCATAGCTATTATGATTTATATTATTTTATCATAGACCATTGTCTGTATGTGCAGACGATAAACAAAAATAACTTTTTGCATATAAATTATTCCCCATAGTACTAAGATAATTAGAATATCAAATATAGCTATAGAAACTTTATTTTATACATAAAAGTGTATACAACTTAGGCTCAAGTACATAAATGCTTTTATTTAAAAAAGAAAAAAAACGTTTTTATCGCTAAATGTAAGAAACTATTATCCATTTTACATTAATGAAACGTATATTTATAAGCTATAATATACATGAATTAGTTAACTAATCTTATTCGGTTAATGAATAATATTCTTGTAACGTAATTTTCACTACACCATTCTCAGGCAAAGTAGGGACTGGTTTCTATCTGCTTTTAAAACCTTGTGGAGGAATGTAATCATAAACATATGACCAAAGACGTGTGAAAAAGATGCATGATAATCCCCAAAATGCATATTTTGTGCTGAACCAGCACTCATCAGTTTGGCCCAGATCACAATCTTTTACACATCTTTATCATTATTCAGTATATATATAGATAACCAATTACTAACTACAGTTTAATTGATAAGTGTCAAACTTATTGCCCCCCCCCCCACAACTTTGACACAAACCACTTAATGGAAGTGTATTAATTGTAATTTTTATTAGTCATTCATTAGACTAAAGATAATCCACCTAATGAATATTTCTCTAGCGTAATTTTCACTACACCACTCTCATGCAATATAGAGACTGGTTTCTATCTACTTTTTAAACACCTTGTGGAGAGGTATAATCATAAACAGATGATTAAAAGCATGTAAAAGGAATGTATGATCCCCAAGATGCACATTTTGTGCTGAACCAGCACTCATCAGTTGGCCCACATCACAATTCATACCTTGTATAAGACTGGTCTAGTGAAAATTACACTATAGAAATATTATTCATTAAGTGAATAATCTCTAGTCTACTGAATGATTATTAAAATTTATGAATATATTTCCATTAAGTGGTTCGTATCAAACTTGTGAAGGCAGTAAGTTGGACACTTATCAATTAAATTATAGTAATTGGCTATCTATATATACTGAAAAATGATAAAGATATGTGTAAGAGATTGTGACCTGGCCCAACTGATAAGTGCTGGTTCAGCATGAAATGTGCATATCTTTTTCACAACATTGGTCATATGTTTATGATTACATCCCTCCACAACGTGCTAAAAGCTGATAGAAACTAGTCTCTACCTTGTAAGAGAGTGGTGTATTGAAAATTACACTACAAAAATATTAGTCATTAAGTGGATAGTCTCTAGTATAATGAATGATTAATAAAAATTACTAATAATCTTAGCCATAACTTACATTTCATAAAACTTTCTATTATGTGTTATTCAATACTTGGTTCATTATAAAGAGCAAATAATTTGAAAATACAACAAAATTAAAATCAATAAAACAATTAAATTAATAAACAATGGACAGCAAAGTAAAAGACTTCAAGTAAACCTTTAGACAAGTTGAATTACTCTAACAAAAAGAAAAGCACATCAATAGAGATCACTTGCAAACATGTGCTAACAGAAAATCCATAACTATATAAGCGGAAAAAATACACCTGCAGATCTATTTCTGTATGCAAAGACAAAATACGTTAGTATCTTTCTCCATATTCATTACTTGCAACAAATAATAATTTAACTTTATATAATAAGTTATATGTAAAAAAAAAAAAAAACTTACGAGAATTTGAAATTTTCTATATTTTATTTTCTAGCTACAAATAACTAGATATTTATTTACTGATTATTATTGGTTGGTTAGTTAGACCACCCCTGAGAAAAAGACTGATTAAAATCTGAAAAAAGGTTCAAGTACAGATTTGGTAGATATGCAGTTCTGATAACAAGGTCTACTTATAATAATATATAGTAAAACATTACTAAGATGTTATGGGGGGGGGGTGCTATTCTTTTAATGATTTAATAGAGTCATTGCAACTTTTAAACTATTTGCATTAAGTAATATCTAAAAAAAAAAAAAAAAAGCAACAACCACACTATACACAATGGAGCCATGTATTTTGTTCCAAGCCCTCCTAGCATTCAAACATATAGCATATCTTAGCTCACATTTTATTAATAAACAGTGATCACAATAGAATACATATTGTTTATCTGAATTGTAAATGTACAGCATTTTTCAACATGCATATATATATAAACCAATAAAATAAAGAAAAATATATACATAAAACAGACACTTTTTTATATGTATAGTTAGTATAAAACAAAATTTTTAAAAGTAATAGTAATATAGTTAATTCAATAATTATTTATCCAGTGCAGTATCTATCTGTAACTATTCAGGAGGAAATAAATCTTCACATATGCGTTGTTTATTTATAGTGTCTAAATTTCTATGCACACTCACTTGTAAAAGTTTTAAAAGAACAAGTGAACTAACTTGGTACAATTCGTTTGTCAATTGAAATTTTCAGGCACACAATAGAATCAAGCCCTGAGTTAGGCACGGTAGGTAAGGGTTGGCTTAAATATGAATAAACTCTCAAATCAAGTGATTTACTTGTTCTTTTAAAACTCTTACTTATGGGTGAATGCCCATAAAATTCATACAGTATAAATAATAAATTGAGGAGATGAATTTACATATATTATCAAAGTGTAATCAAAATAAGAGTCATAGATCACATGACCTTACTCTCTTAAGCTTGTAAGTTATAAACAATGAGGATTGCCAATTCCTCAACAAGCTTTGTGATAAATGCTTAGCCAGAGAAAGCATTTAAAATATCGCTGTCAGGAATCTCCCTCCCCAAACCCCTGACCATGGTTTCATGCTTTGGCACTCCTCAGAGAGGTGCCAGGTTAGGTTCAGACTCTAGATCTAAAAATACCAACCCAAAGCCAGCATTTATCTAAAAAGTTATCTATTGAGTTGAAAATCTGAAATTTTCAGACATCTACATGTCTTCAAACCCAGCTATCCAACTCAAATAGCTATATGGGGCTGATAGATCTTCAGCCATACCATATATTAGTAGTCTTAGCAATATAACACCGCATAAGACTTAAGGCAGAGACTATAAATAGTCAAAATAAGTCATGGATCACATGACCCTATTCTCTTAAGCTTGTAAGTTATAAACAATGAGGATTGCCAATTCCTCAACAAGCTTTGTGATAAATGCTTAGCCAAAGAAAGCATTTAAAATATCTCTGTCAGGAACCCCCCCCCAACCCCTGATCATGGTTGATATTATTATCAAAGTGTATCTTTACTCATGGTTCATTGAAACAATAAAAATAAGAAAAAAAACTATATTTTTATTTTTAAAATAAAGTAAATAGTGAAACGACTGACTTTCATTGCTATTAAATATGTTCTGGGCAGCAATTTTTTTTTTTGTCCATAAATTTTTTCTCTTATAGAACATAATAGACTAGTTTCTAATTATAATAATTTTAAGTATGTTCTAAAATTGTATAAGAGTTTTAGCATTATGTGCAGAAAATATTTTATTATGTAAAATATTGGATATCAAATTTGGAAAGTAAAGTAAAGGAAGAATAAAATGTGCGTACTTTCAACATAAACTGAAGAAATTTTATTAATGTATATTATAAATGTGCAATTTTTTTCCACATATGTTAGTGAAGCTATAACTATAATTTAAGATTTAATATACTAGTGCCATTAATAGAGGAGAGAGGCTTGCTCTGCTCTGCATGGTGATCCAATATAGAAAATCAGCTACTGGCATATTGTAAAAATTTACAAATTTTACTTTTTGTCTCCAATGTGAATCATTATCAGGGCTCATAGAGAAAAAAATGCTGCTCAAATCTCATAAGATTTAAATTCTATTAGGTTTCCTTATTTATTTAGATTTTTGTTAGGTTGTTTACATTTGTTTTTGGATAGCATATAATTGAAATCATGTGTAGCATAGTTCATGGCCCTATTGTATACTTACATGCAAAAGTGAAATGACAATTTTCAAATACTATTAATAAATAATTGAACTCTCTAGTTTCTATGTTCAATAACTTTTATAATAAGAAAATGGCTGTTCTTTATTGTGATCATTGATTTTATATTAAAAGTCATTTTAAATTACAACAATCAGATAAATGTATATTAAATTAGCCAAAACATTTACTGCAAACTGATTTAAATTTACATAGCAGAGCTATTTCCATTTATTTTTAAACCCTGTAAATAGATAGGCAAATATCAAATATATAATAATAGATTATAATTATACTATATGCAAAAATGAAATGGTGATTTCTGAATACTATTAATAAATAACTGAACTGCCTTCTCAATGTAACGATCTTCTACTGAGTCATGTGATATCAAAAAAAGTAGTTATTTCCATGTCTATATATATATGGCAATCAGAGTTTACTTCTACATAAATATTATTATATATTCTTAGCTCTTCATAATTAATAGCATTATTTATTTATGGGGATATTAAAATTATTAGAATTTTCATCTTAACTGTTAAATGAAACTGTAAGCTGTTTTAATGATAATTTACAAAGACTGTCACTAATATTAAGATTAACCCTCATAAATGTCGATGATTGACTTATGAAAAGTTAAATAAAAATGGATCATTTGTAGTCAAACTAATAAATTAGCATGGATATGAGAGGTGTTTTTTTGCAAGTTTATTAAAATGATTTTAGGAAGTGTGATTTGTAAATTATTATGCTATGCATAGAGTATCTTCCCCATATATATATAATACATAAGTAAGACTTCCATCAGTTTAAATTATTTGAGTATCCTTATCCATTAGCCTAAATGACTTTGGAATCCAATAATAGAAGTTTCTGAAATAAAGCAAAGACAGTGCAAGATGATAATTTTACCAAATAAGAGATATATTTGATCAAGTGCTACTATTTTAAAAGCAAAGATAGAGCACAATTGTATTCAATCAGTAACCAGATGTGTCACTTGAAAACATACCTACTAGATATGATTCACATGAATCCATAATTGCAAGCATCTATAATAAAGATATTTCCATTCCATTATTTTGAAAACAAATGATCTTGAATAATATAATATATGAATGGAAAATTTTAAAAGACTTCCTATTAAGAATCAAGAAAGCAAATACTGCAGACTATTATTATCATCATCACTTTATATCATTATCAATTCACTGTGAAGATCTTTCTAAATTTAACCCAGCTTTATCAAATCCAATGCATTTCTTCTCCATATCATTATAAAACACTTCATCTCATCTCTCATATACAATATATTTTTACATTCTACAATGTTGTGGAAACAGTTTAAACCTTCAATCATTCATCTTCTATCATTTCTTCCAGTCACATGTTCAGCATAATTTCATTTTAATTTTAATTCCTTCAACAATTTCATATATATTTGTCCTATCATAAATATATTTTATTTGTTGATCTCAGTTAATTCTTATACACATCTTTCCATAGTTCACTATATAATATGCAGTTTCTGTACTGTTTTTCTATTAAATATTCAAGTATCAAATCTACTTTGAATATATAGATTTTAATAAGAGACCTATCAATAGGTAGTAAAGATACATAAAATTATAACATTTGTGTCAGTTTTTATTCAAATTAAGTATAAACATTACTTCTAAGTAACTTAATTTATAATTGGTTTGCCTTAATGTTTCAAATGTTAACTATGTAAAGATTTTGGCCAGTGAAATCGGATTTGTATTCAGTCATATATATTTTTAATTATGACATGTTTTTCAAATTATTATATATAATTTAAAAAGATCTAATAAATATTTTGTCAATTTCTACCATAAATAAAGCTATTTAATTATTTTTTAAAAACAACTAAAGGAAAAAATATCATTTTTAATCATGTACAACAATAAAAAATATATTATTGTAACTGAAAACAATTACTATTTCAGATTTACAGTTAATACCAGTTTTTTATCATCATAAATTTAAAAATATGTACATAGTGGATTTTGCAAGAAATAAAATATATAAAAAAAAAATAGAACAATTTTTATTTTTGGTAATTAGTCATTAGAATAATTTATCTTTTTTTTTAATGTAAATGTTTATCTATATACAATATGTATGGTCTAAAATAGTATATAATTAATGATTTTTTCATTCTAAATTTATCCAATGTGTATATAAAATGAAATCTACATACAAAAATACTTTAAAAAACATTATTCTTATTACTTTATAAATATGAAATTTGCTGGATGATTTGTTTGTTTGTTATTTAATAACTCAACAAATGTTGCTTCAATCTTGATGCATCTTAACAAGCATTGTTAGCCGAGAGGTCAGCGCACCTTCCTTGCAAGCAAGCAGTTGGTTGCAGAAGGTTGTTGCGGGTTCGCCTCCCGGCCGATGCTACGACATATGAAAAAAAAAAAAAAATCTTGATGGATCTTGCACAATTTCTTTCTTTTCTTTCTAGAAGAATTACAAAGGTTATTGATATTTGCTTTATAGTCCTTAATTGTTTTAAAAACTTCAGTAAAAATATAAAAATGCATCAAAATCATAACCATTTTCAAATAACTTCATAAAAATACAAAAAGAGAGCAGCACCGATTAAAAGATTACAGATGTTGAAAAAAATTTGAAAGGGATATAAAGTATGTTGTAGTCTGCATATTGAAATACATACTACAGAAATAGAGAGAATTATAATTTTTGGTAAAGTGGGGTAAAATTTGATTTTGTAAATATATTTAAAATTAATTATTTTCATTTGTATTACGTATTTAATTTTTCCCTTATGTGAAAATTTCATCATTATCTTTAAAAATTAATTTATCACATAAGTAATATAAAGTTTATCAAATTCAGTAATAAAAATAATCATAAAAGGTTATATTTTTTTGCAATACTACTGTTGATAACCCATATTATTATTTCATGTAAATAATATATAAATATATAAGCTGCAGGAACAGTGACATATTGTGTTATATTCTTTTATTCTGTTAACACAAGCAAACCCATGGTACAGCTGGTAGGTATATAATTAAATGAGATTTACAATCAGTCTTATGTATTTTAAATTAATAATCTTAAATACTTATATTAGTTAATATAGCATGCCTGTATGCAAGACATTTCAAATGTTTCCTTTTGCTTGTTCATCTGGCAACCTTCTCAGTATCTTACCTGGTTATTTCTACATTTAACAAAAAAAAAAAACACCTTGATTTAATTATTCAATAACTATTCTCCATAATAATTTTGGCCATAAATCAGGGGAAAGGGATGATATCAAAGCTAGCTTCAGAGACCTATGTGTAGAATGTGAAGTGCCTTTTTTAAAAAATAAGAATGAGATAAGGAATTTCCAGATGAAATATTTTGTGTTGTAATATCATGAAGCAGGTGGAAACTCTTCTTAATGTGGATTAATGAAAAGCAAATCACAGATGATTGTGTCAATGTGATATTTTTTATGTTTTTAAATTTCAGTTTTGGTTGTCTTTCAATTTTACATATATAGTATATTAAAAGTTAAATACAACCAATTAATTTTTGTGTTTTTACACTTATAGTTTTGATCTTGTACTATATTTTTCCAATTTAAATAATTGTATTGGATGATAACTTTGCTCTGTACTCTGGTTCTGGAACAAATTATTCCTAAATACATGCATTTCAATGTACTCTCAAACGATTGTATAATGAGCATATTTCTGGAACCAAACTCGTAAAATACTTTAAAAAAAAAACGAGTTTATTAGTTAAATTAATAACAAATTTTTAAATTCCTGTAAACTAATAATACAGTAATTAGCAGTGCTAATTTTCTATCGACAGACCCTATAATATAATAGTAGCAGTTGTAGTAATAGCAGCAACAGTAGTAATAGTGAGAGTAGTAAATATATAATTGTTAATAATAGTTGACAGTAATCAGCATTTCTGCACACACACATATGGACTGTTTTATCCTTTCCTTTTTGATAATAATCAATATTTTATGTAGCAATAATTCTGATATTTAAAAAATGTATCAATTGTTAGTAAAGAAAATTACAACTCATCTTCATTAAAGTTTATGTTACTCCGAATTCTAAGAAGCTAAAATAAATTGCATTAAGAGGTGACAAATAATGATAAACTACTATTGAAAATAATCAAATGTTTCACTTGATCGCAGAACCTTATTGCCTAGTTATTTCCACTTGCCTTCAGTCAGAGAACTTAACATACATACATAAATTATTAGTTTTTTTTAAAAAAAAATTCACTTGATTCACAAAAAAAGGCAGCAAAAGTATTATTAATCACAAAATACTTGACAATGTAAATAGTCTTAGGAGAGGAAATTACTTTAATTAATAATATTCAATAAACTTATGTAGCAAAATAATTTTAAATAAATGTTTGATGACAATCTTTCTGTATCTATCTCTCTCACTTTCAATCTGTTTGACAGGTGTAACAAACAAATTAAAGTAAACAGTGAACCAATAAGTTTAGTAAAATCACTGAAGCAAATTCTGGTATTAGTTACTCTAAGCAAAAGGTAATAGAGTTAGTATACATCTCAATTTTTATAAGAATTACTCTATCATCAAAGCATAAACAAATTAATTATTTAAAATGAGTAATTTTATATAGACTTAGTCAACAAATAATCATCTTCAAAAAAAGGAAAACTTCAATGAAAATGAAATTTACTGAATACATTAAAAAATCGGTGAAAATAATAATTTGCTTAATTACCACAACAAAATAACAGCTTCGACATATTTTTTTCTAGATTAAATAATTTTCAAATAATTATTAGTTTTTAAAATGTTTAAAAAATTATGCGATTTTCAAATAATTGTTTCATGGATGGTGGGGGTGGGAGAGTGAAATATATCCCAAATATGATCTAAAAAAAAAAAAAAAAGGCTACATATTTTAGTAATTAAAAATAAAATTACCTAAATACAATAGAGATCATAAAATTCACACTAAACTTTTAGATGAAGTGTGGATAATGCTACTAAATATGATTTTTCTTTCTCCTATCTACACATTCATAGTTGCTACATAATTTAAGAACTAACTCTAAAGTATTAAGATAACCAATAATGAGATACAGATGCTAAATTCTCCATACAATAACATCACTTAGTGCAAGTCAGAGTATGCAAGAAAACTTGTGTGTAAAATCCCTATCTAGTGCCTAGTCTGTGGATATTGAATGAGTAAGCACTAGATAGGGATTTTATACACAAAACTTCTTGCATCCATTTATTACTCTGACTTGCACTGAGTGGTGCTACTGTATGGAGAATTTAGCCTCTGTGTAAACTACTTCTGTAAGCATAAAAAATGGTGATCGTGCGATGTTTAGTGATTTAATAACCAATAACATAATACAAATTAAACTCTTTGCAAAAAGCATGCATAAAATGATATCCGAGAAATGGATAATTCAAAAAATAAATGGTTAACACAGAAATATTATGATAAAATATAATTATTTATAAAGTAATGATCTCGAAAATAATAATCATTAGGTCTTTGATATAAATATCTTAAATAACTTCAATATTACACAGATATTCTTTTAAATTCATATAACTAAAGATACAATAAAAGACAAATGCCCCCCAAGATACATTTCGTGCTAACCTGGACCAACTGAAGAGTGCTGGTTCAGCACAAAATGCATCTTAGGGATCATTTGTCTTTTATGGTGTACTTGATATAGAACAAGCTTCTCTGAATGACGAAAGATTATTGATATGCTGACATGATCCTGCTGCTATACTTTTATGAAAGTTGGTGCCACATGTAATGAAACAGTCCATTTCTCAATTCAATACATTGTTTAGATAAATCATTATTTTGTTTTGTTATATCTGATAGTTTCATCATATC
Organism: Epiperipatus broadwayi; assembly: GCA_028023455.1. NCBI lineage: Eukaryota > Metazoa > Onychophora > Udeonychophora > Euonychophora > Peripatidae > Epiperipatus > Epiperipatus broadwayi. The sequence continues at coordinate 3,863,651 of JAQFVV010006303.1, read as the reverse complement.
ATTTTTCAATTCCATTTTATCATTGTTCATTTCTATTTTCAAATCATCATTTTGTTTTTTTTATATCTTCTTTACTGACATATTCATTGACAAATTTTGTATCATTATCATCAACTGGTTGAGAATAGGATCATTTGTGTTTGTTCTTTCTTCCTTTTGTATCTCTGTATTCATAATTGTTTCTTGGGGTATAATATTTTTCAATATAGTGCTCCTAGACGAACAAATATTTTGTTCTTCTCAATTTTAAAGAATAGAAGTATATATATTCTCTCTAAGAGAACTTGATTTTTGTTCTACATCAATCCCCTTCGTTTCAAGTTCAATCAGAATTTCCTTACTAGTTTCTAATTCCATCATTTTTATCTTAATCCAAGTGAACATTTAATATAAGTATTATATCTTATTACTTATTTATTATAAACTAACTTTATAAAAATTTTAATCTAAACTAATATTTCTCGATATGTATTACTAAGTTGATAAACATCGTAGAGAATTTTCTGTTGTCACACATACCATATGTGTTTAAATTTTATTTTATTTGGTTGTTATTTTATTTAACTTTTTAATTTACTATATTAAATCTTATTTTTATAATTTATTTAGTCGACTGACTACAGGATTATTTTATTTATATTTAATTATTTTTTTATTATTTATAATAGTTCCAATTAATCACATGTTCAAATTATTTGTATATAATAATATAACCATATCAGATGATTCCAAAATATATTTTAATATCCATTTACCATGAGAAAGTTAATTTCACTGACGAAAAATCTTGAGTTCAATCTCGTTTATCTATTTATTTTAAAGCTTAGTAACATCTATATTGTTTGCTTTGAAAGTTTGATATTTTCTCACAGCTGGAATTATATTAATAATCTGGAGTAATAATCTGCATTTTTATCTGCTCTCTATACTGTAAAGTTTCTTAGCAGAAAACAGCAATGCTTAAGGCACTTCAGTGGTATCTACATTTTCACTTAGTTCTGAAATATTTATGACAGCAACCCCTGAGGGATGACTTAAACTAATAGATAATCATAGCCCTGGACAGTGTCAATCTAATTGTAAATAGATCATGTAAAATATAAATCACTAATTTAACAATGAATCCATATAATGTATTAGTAAATTCAAAAAATAGAATGATATATTTTTAATTTTGAGTTAATTCTTTTACCATATTTTTTTAAACAATGTCTTTTTTATATTAATATACATTGACTACTTTAAATAAAAGTTAATAAAAATAATTCACAATTCATTTTGATTTTGTATTTATCTTCATTTTTGGAAAAGAAAAAAGATACTAATTTTATGGTAGTTAACAAAAAAAAAAAAAAATTTGACAAAAGTTCTATATCCCAAAATAACAAAAACTATTATGATTTTCTTATCCTACAATTATTCTGCATTAATGAGGTAATAACAATCTCATTCTATTCATTTTATAATTGTTTCTATGCCCTCACATAGAAATGATTATAAAATTAGTAGAAAAAGATGTCTAATACACATTAAATATAAGTTAGAGTAATCAAGATGTTCATTCTGCCTTATCAGGCACTGAGAAGAAAGACCATGGTGTTTCTTGATCTTAAACTCAGAGGTAAAAAGCCAATAAACTCACCATGCTGGCTAATGCATGTTGGTGAGCAGCCCATCGATGTTCGTATACTATATGAATAATCACATAGTAATAACAGCTGCAACGACAAGAACGTATGGAGTGGATGTTAGGAATTTGCCCTGCTCGGTTCCTTTAAGGCCTCCAAGAGGAATCAAAGGGTCTCCTTTCAGTTAATAGCAAACTCCTTTCTGAAGAAATAGAAACAATTTTAGCAAAGTTATATACCAAATGTCTAAATGATAAAGATGTACCGGAAGATTGGAAGAATGCAGTAATAATATTAATATTTAAAAAAGGTGATAAAGAAGATATTGGAAATTACAGACCTATCAGCCTTTTATCAGTTTTATATAAAATTTTTACCAAGATAATTACAACTTGTCTACAGAGAACTTTGGATTTTTTCCAACCAAGAGAACAAGCTGGATTTAAAAGTGGTTTTAGTACAATAAATCATATCCAGGTATTGAGGGAAGTCATAGAAAGGACAAATGAATATGAGTTGTCATTAGGTTTTGGATTTGTAGATTATGAAAAAGCATTCGATTCTATACACATTTCTTCAGTGATTAAAGCATTGGATCATCAAGGTATAGATCCAGGATATTGTCATATTTTAAAGAATATTTATAAAAATGCAACAGCAACAATTAGATTACATAACGATACTGGAAAAATCAACATTGAGAAAGGTGTAAGACAAGGTGACTCAATATCTCCAAAACTTTTTACAGTAGTGCTGCAAGAAGTATTTTGTGGATTAAAATGGGAAACTAAAGGAGTGAAAGTAAATGGAGAGTTTTTAATTCATTTAGATTTCGCAGATGATGTAGTTGTTTTTGCAAATAATGCTTCAGAGCTGCAGGAAATGTTGCAGGAGTTAGCAGATGAAAGTAGAAAAGTAGGACTAAAGATAAATGTTAAAAAGACTAAAAGTAATGTTTAATCGATTTGCTCAAAATATGAAAATAAAGATTGATTATGAAGAATTAGAAGAAGTTAACAGTTACAAATACCTTGGTCAGATTATTAATACAGATGGAAACATAATGGAGGAAATTAATCATAGAATTAAACTTGGTTGGAGTGCTTTTGGTAGAAATAACTTGATACTAAAAGGAAATATGCCTATGTGTTTGAAAAGGATGGTTTTTAACAAATGTGTTTTACCAGTTCTTACTTATGGATCTGAGACTTGGACACTTAATAGAAGAGCAATACAGAGACTTCAGACCACTCAAAGAAGTATGGAGAGATGTATGTTGGGAGTAACAAGAAGAGATCGAAAACGCAATGTATGGGTAAGACAACAAACAGGTGTTAGTGACCTTATTGAAAAAATTAAAAGATTAAAATGGAGTTGGGCTGGACATATTTCTAGAAGAGATGATAATAGATGGACAATTGAAATTTTAAACTGGATTCCAAGAGATTGTAAAAGACCCAGAAAGAGACCACATGTGAGATGGATGGATGAAATAAGGAAATGTGCAGGGGTGTTGTGGAGAAGAGAAGCTAAAGATCGGAGAAGATGGATTAAACTTGGAGAGACCTTCATCCTGCAGTGGATTGATAATGGTTGATGATGATGATGATGAATCAAGATGTTGTTTTATTATATGCTATCTTTTTCTCAAAAAATCCCAAAATGTCTATAAGTAGCTTACATTTGAAATCGTTAAACTATATATTTGTTAACCTAATGCTAATAATATTTTACATAAATATATCAGTTTTGTATTTTTTCAAACAGACTTCCACAAAATTTCAAATATCTTTTACAATACTTTTTTTAAAAATGTGTCACAACATAATGGACAGCTTTCAGAAGATGAATCATATTCCATGTAATAAGATGAATAGCTGATTAAATCTATTCCATTAGAATTAAATTATTGTATGTGTAAGGAATGAAAACAAATATATACATATTCAAAAAGCTATTTGTATAAAGTTGATATAGGTGCAATATTTCTAATTTGTGTATACATCATCATAAATTCATTCTGTGATAATTATTCTAATTGATTTCCAGACATCTATCTATAAATGTTTACAGTTGATTACATAAGTTACTCATTCAATAATATTAAGTTAAATTTAATAAAATGACTTCAATAAAACATAACAAGTACATATATGTCAAGCATCATAAAGAGATTGGTCAAAATAATGCATGTTGGGAGTAACAAGAAGAGATCGAAAACGCAATGTATGGGTAAGAGAACAAACAGGTGTTACTGACCTCATTGAAAAAATTAAAAGACTGAAGTGGAGTGGGGCTGGAAATATTGCTAGAAGCGATGATAGTAGATGGACAATTGAAACTTTAAACTGGATTCCAAGAGATTGTAAAAGACCGAGAAAGAGACCACATGTGAGATGGATGGATGAAATAAGAAAGTGTGCAGGGGTTTTGTGGAGAACAGAAGCTAAAGATAGGAAAAGATGGATTGAACTTGGAGAGACCTTCATCCTGCAGTGGATTGATAATGGTTGATGATGATGATGATATGATATTATGTAACATAAAAATAAAAATGTATGCTAAGTAACATTTATTTCTTTACTGTCAAAATCTTACGGATATAGCACAATTATTATGATATTAATATCACTTTTAAAAACGTGAGCAGAAATGCCAAGAACTGTCTAAATTTTAAAAGCTCAAACTAATAGCACGTGATGTCATTATTGCATAGTGTAATATTTTAAATCCAGTAATCCTGATGATGATAATAGCATTTATTAAAACAAGAAAATACTATATATTGTAGTCATAAATCAATGCACATTGAGAAAAACTGATGACTATTATGATGATATTTAATTTTAAAATATCCTAACTGAACCCTAAAAAAGCCATTGCAATGATTACTATATATCTGATCACTAAACAAAGCATCATTATAACTGTCACATTTTTCAACATCTATAATGGGAAAAGCAATCAACTTAATACTCTATTCCAAGGACACTACTAATACAATAGAGGGAGTACTTGATCAAGCAATCATCATCATCAACAACAACCAATATCAATCCACTGCAGGATAAATGTCTCTCCAAGTTTAATCCATCTTCTCTGATCTTAAGCTTCTCTTCTCCATATCATCCCTGCATACTTTCTGATTTCATCCATCCATCTCACATGTGGTCTCTTTCTGGGTCTTTTAAAATCTCTTGGAATCCAGTTTAAGATTTCAATTGTCCATCTATTATCATCTCTTCAATCTTTTAATTTTTTCAATGAGGTCGGTAACACGTGTTTGTTCTCTTACCCATACATTGTGTTTTCGATCTCTTCTTGTTACTCCCAACATGCATCTCTTCATACTTCTTTGAGTGGTCTGGAGTTTGCTCTTCTATTAAGTGTCCAAGTCTCAGATCCATAAGTAAGAACTGGTAAAACACATTTGTTAAAAACCTTTCTTTTCAAACACATAGGCATATTTCCTTTTAGTATAAAGTTATTTCTACCAAAAGCACTCCAACCAAGTTTAATTCTATGATTAATTTCATCTATTATGTTTCAATCTGTATTAATAATCTGACCAAGGTATATGTAACTGTTAACTTCTTCTAATTCATCATAATCAATCTTTATTTTCATATTTTGAGCAAATTGATTAAACATTACTTTAGTCTTTTTAACATTTATCTTTAGTCCTACTTTCCTACTTTCATCTGATAACTCCTGCAACATTTCCTGCAGCTCTGAAGCATTATTTTCAAAAACAACTATATCACCTGCAAAATCTAAATGACTTAAATAATCTCCATTTACTTTCACTCCTTTAGTTTCCCATTTTAATCCACAAAATATTTCTTGCAACACTGCTGTAAAAAGTTTTGGAGATATGGAGTCACCTTGTCTTATACCTTTCTCAATGTTGACTTTCCCAGTATCATTATGTAATCTAATTGTTGCTGTTGCATTTTTATAAATATTCTTTAAAATATGACAATATCCTGGATCTATACCTTGATGATCCAATGCTTTAATCACTGAAGAAATGTTTATAGAATCAAATGCCTTTTCATAAGCTACAAATCCAAAACATAATGGCAACTCATATTCATTTGTCCTTTCTATAACTTCCCTCAATATCTGGATATGATCTACTGAACTAAAACCACTTTTAAATCCAGCTCGTTCCCTTGGTTGGTGGAAATCCAATGTTCTTTGTAGACGAGTTGTAATTATCTTAGTAAAAATTTTGTATAAAACTGATAAAAGGCTGATAGGTCTGTAATTTCTAATATCTTCTTTATCACCTTTTTTAAATATTAATATTATTACTGCATTCTTCCAATCATCTGGTACATCTTTATCATTTAGACATTTGGTATATAACTTTGCTAAAAAAAAATCTATTTCTTCACCTGCTTCTTTTAATATATCAATTATAATTCCATCATTACCTGGAGCCTTTCCTTTCTTCATACATTTAATTGCATGTTTCACTTCTTCATTTAAAATTCTGGGCAATTCAGAAGATGTCATAGAAATAGGAGATACTTGTACTTTATTACTATATAATTCTTGATAAAAGTCTTCTACCCATTTCATAATGTCATCTCTCTTTTTAGTTATTATTCCATCTTTTTTTCTTATTGCAGATATAAATTTTCTACCAATACCAAAATGTTGTTTTACATTCTTGAGACTTTTATTTTCTTCTACAGCTTTCCTTGCTAGTTCACAGTTATACTTTCTTATACTATTTTCAACTCTTTTTGGTACCATTTTACAAAATTCGAGATATTCAATCCTTTTTAATGCATCATTTTTGTATATCTTCATATTCCTTCTTTTCTTCATAAATTCTCTAGTCTCAGTAAAAATTTTATTGGTTAATTGCTGCTTTTTTCTACCAGTTATCTTTGTTGCAGTTTTTAAAAGTGTATCAGTTATTTTCATATTAATTTCATTCAAATCTGAATCATGTTCAAAATCTACTAATACTTGAAACCAATTTGTAAGTTCTAATTTAAATTCATTAGAATGTTTCTGAAGATTAGAAATATCAACTGTAAAAATTTGTTTTTCTTAATAATTTTTGTCTCTCTAGTTTTGTATTAACATGTATCTTACATCGTACTAATTGATGATAACTTCCTGTGTTAAATTTATTAAGAACATTATAATCATACGTATTTTCTGTTAGTCAAAATATAATCCAATTCTGCTGTACCTTCATTGGGATGCTTCCATGTCCATTTCCTTTTAACATTTTTCTCAAAAAAAGAATTCATAATATGAAGTTTTTCTTTTTCAGCAAACTCCACTAGTCTATGTCCTCTTATTTCTATTACCATAACCAAAATTACCTACAACACTTTTATCTTTCATTTGTTTCCCAATTTTAGCATTAAACTCCCATAACAATTTTAAAATGTTATTTACTCTGATCAAAAGCCTTTTGTACATCCATATAAAAATCTTCTACTACTTCATCACTATGAGCACTTGTTGGGGCATAAATCTGAATTATCTGCATTTGGTATCTGCTATTAAATTGTATAACTAATCTTGCAATAATTCCAGCTAAATCCTCAGATTAGTTTCTTGATTATTGTCTTTCATCAATGAGAAGCATTGACTTTCAAATCACATATTTAGCAGCCATCTTTGTCTTTTATGTTATATAAACTAATAACCAGATTTTAAAATATTCCAAAGTTTTGAACTCAAATTAATTTGTTTGAATAAAAAAATGACATTAAATGTGTCAGTAATCAAATTTAAAATGATTCTCATTGATGAATATTAAAAACCAGGAAATAATCTATTTAGGTGGAATTACTATTACTATCCAATTTCTATTGACTATTCAAACTTATAATAGGTGATATTGAAGAATAAAAATGGGACATATTGCAGATATTTAAACACTCTAATGTCTACATAAACAATCTATAATGCACTTCATAAAGGTGTTATTTTAAATTCATTAGCTTCTGATGTAAATATTATGAAAAAAATGATATTAATACAAGCATAAACCCAGGTTAATGGGATGACTAGAAGTACCCATTTGGCTGAATGAATTATTATTTTTCTTAATCACTTGCAAAAACAATTCTATCACTATTTTCTAGCAACTGTGAAATGTAATGAAAACTCATAATTTGGCCAACTCATTTCAGTTCAATAACTTTTCTGCATTATCTCCAAAAACATTATATTTTATATATTTTCACTTTCAAAACCATTATTTTTTTAGAAATATCCATGTTCTTCAAACTATCTAGATGCTAGGGCTAACTTCAACTCTCTTTTTTAAAATGAGGATCGTAATTTTTTAATGAATTAAAAATAAAGTAACATCATTATTATTAATGACTATGCCACATTTAATGCCAATTTTTCAATTCACCTTCAACAATTCTCAAATTGCTTTTTTATATTCTGGGCAGATTAATTCTCATGTTCAGAAAATTGGTTCAAATTTTTGTTTTGTTTTTTTTTTAAAAAAAAAATAATGTAATTTACTTTCACAGAATTTTCTCAATGTTTATACTTTTTATAAAACATGTCAGTGACTTGATGAAGCTCCTTTTCAAATTCTCTATTTTAATATTCCTTTCTTCTCCAATAATTTTGTTTTAATCAGAATGTTTTGATAAATAATGCATCTTAATACTGTGTTCTTTATTAACTGAAATACTTTCCACATATATTAGGCATATGTATTTAACATTTCTGTCAATAAAAAAAAATAACCTTGATCTATTTCTTTTGAAATGCATGATTTCCGGCCCATTTTTGCTATCATACTTCCTCTACAAGATTCATTATAAAAAAAAAGTGCCTATAGTGTCATAGATTAAATATGTAGTCAACTAAACCACACAATATACAAAATTTGTTGGAATATTGCATCTCTGATAGAATGAACTAGAACTACTTACAAAGATTAGGAAAGAGAAAAAATATATAATTGAAAAAATACCAAATATTTTATTTTACTTAACTCTTAATTCAATATTTATACTAAGCATGCTTAAATAGAAGTTTTATAAGTGGTCATTTTATATACATTTTTGAAAATATCCATCCCTTATCTAGATTAAATATCAATGATCCTATAAAACCCAGTAAAAAATTTAATATCCTTCATAGATTTACTCTAAAAAAAACTACTTAAAATTGGCTTAATATCTGCCTAAAAATCTCAAATGTTATATAATAATAGGAAATTGCACAGAATACTATTGACTTCTGAATGCAAATAGTGTCTCTACCTTATATAATAAAAATATCACAGGTTCTTATTATTTTTAAAATCAATGTATAACTTCTTTAACGAGCGTTATAAGTGCATAATTATTGATAAAATCAATAATGTAAATATATTATTAAGTCTATGATATAAATTCCACTCCTCTTACTCCAAGATCATCAGTAGAAAATAATCATATCAATATATAAAATCCTATATATGACTACTTTCCTAAATAAGCACATTTAGAAGACCTTAAAATTTTAGTGAAGATTTAAAAATGAGATATATAAAAATATTTTTACAGTATAATTTTAGTTTTCAAATTTACTGATATTACGATCAGTCATATTTTTAATATAGATTTTTAATGGCACTACAGTTAAGTCACTTTTGACTTTTATTCTCTTGTGGCTAGCATTTATATATTGGTTTTAAATTTATTTATTAGCAGAAACTGCAAATAAAATTTATATTGATTTATTAGTTTTAAAAAAGTCTGAAGATGTCAGTATCATACAAAAAACTATTACAAAAACAATGCTAATGATTGGTTTTGTTCTTGGGCTTTGAGAATGCTAGCAAGAGCACTTGCATCTTTCTTTTATGTTTTTTCAGAAGAAAAAGTATATACTTTCTTATAGTTTATTCATATATTTATGATTATTTTTGCAAAATATTTTAGAAATACTTACTTTAAAATAAAGATATTTATAACTGAAGTCAGACTTTATTTAAAAATGCTTGACTTGAATCAAGAAAATTTTAATATCGTTAGATAGTAAGTTACATTTGAATGAAGAAGAAAGACCTTTATCCACAACCATAACAGTGATTTTTTTATGATACATTAATCATTGTAAGTGAAATTTGAAATTTAGAAAAAAAGGATTTTGTTGCTTTATAATATTTAAATGATAATTCATTAAGATTTTAGAAAGGGAGTTCAACTAGTACAATATTATAACACTATGATTCATAAAAATGATGCTATTTTCTATTTAGTGGCAATAAAATTTAATTAATGTAATGTGAATGCTGGCCAATTTTACCAATCAAAGCTATACATCAGTTAAAACTTATATGTTGTTGTAGATATAAACATTGTCATTTATTTATACACCCCCTCCCTTTAAATAGTGCTGCTAACCAAAATGAATAATATAAAGAAATACTTTCAATAATAATACCAACAACAACAAAAAAATTGTGATTACATAAGAAAAAAAAACTGCTGGTTTAAATAAAGCATTTTATACTTATAAGTTATGAATGACAATGTAAAAAAAAAAATTAGCTCAGACCACATGAGTAATTTTTAAAAAAAAACAATTTTTTTTATTATTAAAATATTTTTTAATTACTCTACATCTTAATTTGAAATTGAACTTGAAATTTCACTAATTTGTTTTATCTTTTGCTCTTATATTGTATTAGTAAATAAATAAAAATTTACATTAAAAAATAATATATCACTCTTATCTCTTATTATTAAACAAATAAAAAAAATTAAAAATGTGTTATTCATATTTCAAAAGTTACCATATTTTGCATACAATTAGAAGATTTGAACCCAGATTTTTAAGCTCCCTTCAGCTAAACTCAGAGTATATAAATTATACTTGTATTGAAACTTTAAGTAATAAAATTTAAATATGATGACTTTTCCCAAAATGCACCATTTGCATTAATCACAGTCTACCTATAGTTTATTTTAAAACTTTACACAAGCCATTTGCTAGATTTACATGATTATCATTTACAAATCTTGATGTCCAATTAACTATAATTATCAAATATTTTTCTTTGAAATTGGATATATATATTTTAGAATATAATTGAGTTTTATTAACTGGAAATACTAATACAGAATTTAAACTTAGGTAGAAATTCTGTTCAATTTGTTTTTCTTTTATTACTGGTTATTCCTTTCATATTATTTACTATCATTTCTTCAAGAGATTTGTTGCTATAAATAATTGATCAGCCATCTAGCCATAGCAACTGATAATTCATGCAATAAAAGAATGACTGCCTCTTATTCCTTTCTCCATTATTATATAAAGCATTATCATAAACAATTTAAGCTAGAAAAGTGAAAACTAAATCAATTCTCTCTATATATATATCAATCAATATGCAGCCCAATAAGAGATGGCTATTCTTTTATTGCATAAATTATTCAACACTGTGGCTAGAGAACAGATTGATTATTTAAAGTGGTGGTTCCAGACTCACTGGTAGACACTGGGAAGATCTAAGGGGCATAGCTGATCCAAGACATAATAGAGGATATTGAGAATCAGCTACTACCCTCTTTGGGCTATACTTGTAAGAACATTCTGTATCAATCAATTATAAATACATGTTTGAAACAACACTTACCAAATTCTTAGCCAAAATACTCATCTGTATTCAAAGACATATTCCAAGTTTGAACAAGTCAGTCAATTTTCGATCATGCAAGTCCTAACAAGATTATCACATATACAGAGAATCAAATTTATTGCATGTTTCTGATGGGTTCATTGAACATTACCATAAATAGAGTGATCATTTTAAAACAATACCAGTTTGTTTTGATACTCCAGAGAAATTGTAAAACTAAAGTTCCATTCAGTGTGGATCACAATAAACAGATAACAGTCATGAACGTTATATTATGGCACAAATAATTATTGTTAAATAGGTAAGTATCAATTTGTTTTTTTTTCATTTATTATTGTTATTATGTATTTTAAATTTTGCATAAGATTGTGATTATTATGATGTGACCATGTTGGTGGTACAAAGAGATGAGTTGAATACTAAGTATGAAAGTTACCAAGTAGCTTGAGTTCAATTTTCAGTTGAAACTAATATTTTTATTTGTTTCAATTTAATTTCATCACAAAATATCGCACAGAGTTCACTTTAAATGATTATATGAATCTATGTGGCTTGATTAACAATCAAGTTTTATTTTGTTAAAGTTCTGGATTTAATTTTGGAGTTCTAATGAATAGTGGTTGTTTTATTTCTAGTGCTAATTATCAATCAATTTTCTATTTGCCACCTATGAGTATTTGATGTAGATATGGTCTTTTAGTTTGTTTTTTTTAGTAGAAGGTATTTATGTAAGATAAACCATGATATATTATTTTTTATTATCCAGATAAAACCATGTTGGGTTCGAAGAAAAATGTAGACAGTACAACGTTAACTACTTGAAGTATGGTTTTATTCAGTCACCTACAAACAAGGCACTACCAATGTGCCTGATTTTCCAGAAAGTTTTCTCCAAATGAAGCCATGAAACATTCACAATTAATTGACTAAAATCCATCCTGACAGAAAAAAATAAAGATTTATCCAACTTTCAAATGTTCAAAGATCAACATTCATGAAGTCCAACCTTACCTGATATGTTTTCAACAGCAGTGAAATAAAACAATGATGGATTACGTGTCTCTTACAATATTTCATTGCTTATTGCTAAATTGGAGAAAGTGCACATAATTGATGAAGAATTAATACTATTGGCCGTGAGTTCTGTGTACTATACTGCACAAGCCTTTTCTGATATTATTTTTAAAATGAATTGATGAATTGATGAAATGGCCCAAAATGTAGAGTTCACTAAATGAGTTTTTGAAGACTACTGAGTCTTCTTTGCAACTCGACAAATCAGCATCACCAAACAATGAGGCTTTACTTCTAGTATACCTTCACTTCATAAAAGATAAAAAAAATTGCCAAAAATTATTATTTGCAAGACAATTAGAAATGGACTCAAAACAAAAGTCTATATTTGGCATACTGGAATGTTATTTTACAGAAAAAGGTATTCCTTTGAAAAATAGTCAGTTGCTAATGATGCTGCTCCAGCTATGATTGGATACTACCATGGGTCTATTTCATATTTGAAAAAAGACAGTACCATATGTAGTTTCTGTATATTGTGTGTTTGCTGGAAATATTTAGAGGTAAAAAAGCTGATTGACCATCTTTATTGCTCTCTACAGTATGTAATCATTGCAGTTAACACGATAAGAAGCAATGTTCTCAATGATAGATTATTTAGAAAGTTTTATGATGAAAATGATGAAGATTTCAGTTATTTTCTATTGCAAACAGAAGTTTGTTGGTTATCCAAGATATCTGTCTAAAATGATTTTTTGAGCTCTTCGATCAGTTTTAGAGATTTTTGAAAACAGACATAATTCATTAAGAAGAAATTTAATTAAGATTACAAATGATATAGCTAACTTGACAGATTTGTTTAATAAATTTAATGAAACAAATCTAAAGCTATAAGGAGATTATGTAAATTTCATCAAAGCAAAGGCAACTATCATGGCAAAACTTACCTTATACAAACAAAATGAAGGCCTAAGAGAATCTCACCATTTACAAATCTTGCCTCAGTGGCACCAAATGTTGATATTGTGTTATACACTGATCATTTGAAAGCATTTAAAAAAGGTTTCATGAATTGTTTTCAGGACATATTCAATATGGTTTATTCCAGATTGGATTCTACAACCTTCCTCAAATCAACATGCACTGCAGGAGGAGTTGATAGAATTGTCAACAAATGAAAAGCTGAAATTGAAATTTTAAAAAAATTGGTCAAGAATATTGGCTCCAAAAGCAAATCCCATTATTATATCCAGCTTTAAGGGCTGCAGCAAAGTTCTTCATTGCATTCCCATCATCATATTTATCCAAAAGGAGCTTTAGTGAGTTACCAATCTATTGACAAAAAAACAAATTGTTAATAATACAACATGGCAACTTAAGACTGCTGATGACAAAAATGGCCCCAAGCTATTGATAGTGTTATCACACCAAGGTCAGTCCTCTCACTAACAGGATTGTATAGTCGCATTTTTTGAGCAAGATACCAGTATTTAAATAAATCAAAAATAAAATGTCTTTGTTTTGTAAGCGTGAAGGAAGGGGTGCTGATTGAATTACTATTTGAAAAGATGGGTTCTAATCCAGAAAATTGCTGGGAACCTCTGATTTAAAGTAATAGACATTTCAAAAAAATAATCTTGAGTATTACAAATATTCAAGCTCTGTTATTATTTATGATTACGTAAAGGGGATTTGAACCCAGACTTTCAAGCTTCCTACAATCATACACACTATTCAATATAACCATTACATATAACCACATACATGTGAAAAAGAAAAATGATCTCCACTATATGTATTTCATGCTGAACCAGCACTCATCAGTTGGTCCGTATTATCTCCCATATATGTATATAATCAGTACTCAGTTTATATTAAGGTAGCAAATCTACACACTTTAATGGACAGGCTTCAATCTTCTCTACTCCTCACCTCTTCAGCCATCCATATCACTGAAAATCTGGATGATGAAATGCTCAAAGCCTTTGATGATGCCAATATTATAGTCATACCCAGGTTAAGTATATACATTATACTTGCATTTCAATATTACATATTCAGCCTGTATTCTGTCCATCCCTCTTCTGTGTATTTAAATGGAAGTCCTATATGTGAGGGGTCATATTGACTTAAGGTCAACATTGTTATGACTATATTATTGACATCATCAACTGCTTTGAGCATTCCATCATCAGATTTTCAGTGATATGGATGGCTGAAGAATTGGAGAGAGGATTGAAGCTTGTCCATTAAAATGAGTAGATTTGTTACCTTATAAACTGAGATTAATGAAAATGCACAAAATTACATACTTAAAAAAAAATTAATACAAATATATATGTTTCAACCTGTAATGAATTTGTCTCTATTGTTTTATGTATCATGAGTCTAAACAGCATAATGACATGGCTGGACATTTATCAATTTTGGAAATGAACAGAGGTAAAAGTAGTCGTTATGCAAACAAGTATGAGAACAAAATGATAATTTATTATATCACTTTAAATCGTTTGTCGATAATTTAATATGCTAAACAAGAGGAATTATGTGAGATAAAATATATATATATATTTTACTTGCATGATCTTCACAAATTACTTACGTGCTACAAAAAAAAAAAACAAGATCAAAAAAAAAGAAAAAACGTTTCTAGAATACAAGAGAAATAAGTTGTTCCAGAAAATTGCTATTTTTGGACATATAATTTTCATATTACACCATGATAAATAAAAGAAATATTTAAAGCACAGAAGAATAAAGGATTTCACCTAAGTGAATAAAGTCCGAAATCCATTTTAAACATATTTTATATCAAATATTCATTATCATTCTAGTCAAACACGAATCAATGAATAGTAAAGATTGCCCATATTCAAAATATAATTTTGAAATAATCTTTAATCATGCATGAAACCTGTATAATGCCAACTATAGCTAATTTTGAAAAATCATTTATAATTAACCACCACACGATGTTTTCTTGCTAAATTCACAATGTCATAAGTGGATCGTTGTTTTCCCTTGCTATGGAAGTGTGAGAATCTCCTTTATCTATTCTTGAAATGTTGAAGAAACATCTTTTGTCATATATAAAATGCTTACTGATGGAGCTGTGGAAAAACTGAGTGAGGGCCAAGATAGAACTATTCTGAATGCACAACAGATGCCAATAAACAGCATGTACTTCATTTAAAGAGAATCTTCTATAAGACATGAACTATATATATATGAAGAAATTTTGTCAACTCATTAATTTTAAATCCAATGGATTTAAAGAAATTATGAAATTTTAATTATATGTTTTAAATCTTTAATTACTGTTGTAATTTTTTTTTCATTTTGTCTCATACTTGGAAATGTAATTTTTTTGTGTGATTTGACTTTTTATGAAAGTCAATCTTAAATAGAAGTCGAAAATAAGGAAGGGATAGTTAATTTTACTTGAAATGTCTTTTGTAAATAAAATCTAAATTAACCTTTTTCCACCCATATTGACTGACATTTGACCATTAACTACATGATAAAGTAAGACTTTTTATTATTGTTGTTGTTGTTGTTATTATTATTATTATTATTATTATTATTATTATTATTATTATTATTATTATTATTATTATTATTACTACATTAAATACATACACCTCATTGAGACAGAATTTGTGTTGCTTATTATATATTGACTAACAATCATTACTTTTGTTTTTCTGCATGAATGACTAACCCATTTTTGTAAATGGCTTTTGCTATCATATATTTATATATTTCGAAGGGGGTTCATAAGGAATTCTAACTTAAACCATTAGAAATGGATTATCATGTAAATAAATAATACGGCAATGGAAATTTATAAATTAAGTATTTAGACTTGCGTTATGTTAAATCAAGCTCATTTTTCTTTTTCTTTTTGTTATTTGAATTTTGTAGATAAGTAGTGTCATCAAAATGAATTTCTATCTAAGGATCGATCATAAGGATGGTAATCTGAATTTGTTAAAGTACCGATACAATAGAAGTCCATTGCTGACATCCATAATTATTTATGTATATTGTTAAAACATATTGAACTTAATTTTGTCTTGTTCTCCAATAAATGTTAATGAATTTATTAATATCAATTTGATCTCTCTAGTTTATTAAATCAACTTAATAACTTAGTATTCACTCATTATTCTATTGCCTCAAACATACACACACATAGAATATACTTATATGATAAAATTGAAATTTATTTAGTCAATTTCTAAATAGACTGTGCTAATTGTAACCTATATAGGGATACAGTAGTCATCAATTGGTATTGGTGCATCCCTGTTAAGAGAGTCAAGAGCAAATTCTCCCTGGGTTTGAATTCTGGGAATAACAGAACCAAAAGAAGGGTTGAGAGGTGGATGAACTGATCCAAATTGCATCTGGATTTAATAAATGAACATTCATCTGGTTTGTTGAAAATAGGTGCAATCATGGATTATGTACTTCATCTCTTCAGCATCCTACTCAAAGATCTTAGGTCTGACAGTAGTCAGATGTGACCCTCTCTTTTTACATCATTGGCCAGACCATTACACTGTTAATCAATTAGTGATATTGCATTAATCATAAAGGTGAAAAAAAAGTTATGATCTTCATAATAACTGATTGAACTTATAGGCAGAGTTGGACACTAAGTGAGATGCCTAATTAAAATAAGCAACAAAATAAGACATATTTAATATATATATATATTATTTATTTATTTTTATGTAGTACATATTTTCCTTATTACAACAACTGATTTCTTCAGTAGATTATTACAAGTGATGCTAATAGCTTTTTCAATAATTTTAAAAGACAAAGTTTTTAAAGCTTGCCTCTGGCACCAAAAAATGAATGGCTAGACTCAGCCTACGAGAGTTGAATCCGTGGTTACCATTATCTCGTTTATCGGCAAGACATACTGATTAAATGATAAAACGATCGTCAGTGGAAATCAGCAATCTAAATTTGTTATAATATTTGTTTTTAAAAATTGTGATAACTATAACCTTAATACATTTTCAGTGCTGAGCACCTTTGTCAAAATGTATTAAAGTTATAATTAATATTTTCAGTGTTTTCTCCATGTATGAAAACGTATTAGTATTGCTTTTAATATATAATAGCTTGTTTTCAATATATATATATTATTATTATTAAAAGCCAGTCAACACTTAGACAATCCCAATATCAATAACAATCAACAATTCCAAACTGTTGTCAAGGCAACCTCCTTTTAACAATAAAAGTGGAATCCCTTTTATATATATGTGTGTATATATATATGTTGAAAGAGAAAGACTAAGATGCAAATTATATAGAAGGATCAATTTCTGAGTGAAAAACTAGTTAGTTAAATTCAATTGCGTTAAAACCATTGGTATTCCAAATGTAGCTATTGTTAATTTGATGATTAATTTAATCACACCTAAGTTGTTTATAGCTTTTGATATTCTTTGAGTTGTAATTAGATTTTAATTATTTTTCTTTGGGAAATAAAATTTAACAGATTAATTCTGATAATAGAATAATTTACAATGAAAATGAAGACTTTTTGTTAAAACAAAGCCGCAGGGAAGCTTTACACTTAGTAAGATCCACCTACAACCATTTCCAGAATTCTTTATTCACAGTAACATTTAGGGTAATTTAATTTAAAACACACACTCATATATAGCAAATTATATAATGAGCAAGCATTGATTTCTAAGATATTTTTAATAATAACAATAATATATAACTCTACACATATAGTATGATTCTTCAAATTCCTCTTTAAAATATTTGACAAAAAAAAATGCCAGACTTAAATTTTCAAAGGTAATTATAGGGGATTTCAACCTTTTTCCTTGAATCATCCACTCCATCTCCACCTTATACAACCGATATACATAACCACATACATGGGGAAAAGATAAATGATTTGCAATAACCATATTTTATGCTGACTAGAACTCATCAATTGGTCCAGATCATCATCTTCCACACATACATATATAATCAGTACTCAGTTTATATTAAGATACCAAATGTTCAAACTTTGATGGACAGGCTTCAATTGTCTGCACTCTTCAGCTGTCCATATCATGGAAAATCTGATGATGGCATGTTCAAAGCCCTTGTTAGTCAATTTAATTGGCATATCCATGTTGACTGTAAGTCATTTTGACCCCTCATATGCAGGACCTTAAGCTCATTTAAATAACGAGAAGAGGGATGGGCAGAATACAGGCTGAATATGTAATATTTAAGTGCAAGTTTATTGTATATACTTTTAATCTAGATGTAATTAGTGGTTATTTGAACCCAGAATTTCAAGCTTCCTTAGATCATCCACTTCATCTTATAATACAGATACACACTACATATATGGGGAAAAGATAAATGATTTCCAATATATGTATTTTGTGCTGAACCAGAACTGATTATGGTCCAGATCATTTCCCTATAATCAGTGCTCGGTTTATATTAAGATAGCAAATCTTCAAACTTTAATGGACAGACTTCAGTTCTCTCTACTCTCCAATTTTTCAGCTGTCCATATCATTGAAAATCTGATGATGGTATGTTCAGAGCCCTTGTTTGCCAATTTCTATAATGCAAACAGTATTTATATAACACAAATAGTATTTATGCATATTTAAGCTTTTTTAAATATATATATAAATAATTGCTATTTAAAAATATTTAATAAAGTAATCCTATGGTAAAAACCCTCAAACTGTTAGCAAATTTAACATTTTCATGTTTTTGCATATATGTACAATATGTTAAATACTATAACTAAAGTTTTTGCAAGCATCCTTAAATTAGTAGTTTCAAAAAGACCTGTAGTCAAGCTTAGTCACTTCTATACCCATAATTTGGATTCATTTTCAAGTCAGTTGTACCTTGGAAATTTTTCCAGATTGCAATCAAGATTTAAATTTTTCTTTTGAATAGCCAGATAATATAGTTAATCATCTAATAATTGTTTGGTAAAATCAAAAATATAATAATAATTGGAAGGTAAAGGTTCTATATTAATTTGGATTGGTTATAAAAGTATTGATGCAATGCCTATAAAAATATAAGTAATGTGATGCCGCTTAACAACAAGTTGGAAAGGTGCCATATTCCTACAGATGCTGAACACAAAGTTCATTTTTTAGTTTAATTTAGCCACTAAAATTACTTTTTAAAAGTGAATAAAAAAAATAAATAAATATTGAATGTTTACATCAATCCATCTAAAACATAAATAAAACACAAAAAATAATATTTAAAAATATATACTGATCTTACATGCATGTATGGGATATTGAATACCCTTCCCAAAGAATTTCACTAAAGCCTTTGAACAATTAAATAAATAATAATAATTAGTGAAAGTAAGCAAATGTAAGCAATCACATGGTGTATTGATTGAGATCATATGACATATAAACACCAGAAGGAATAAACTTAAGCAGTAATCTATAGACCCTTAGCCACAAATCCACCATGCAGGACATTTGTGGAAGTTATCCCACCATGATTATTATTCCTTATCTAATTGAATTGAATTTCATTTGAAATACTGTATTCCAAATGATTCATAATAAAGTCTTTCTAACAAATTTAACAGTAATATATAAATATATAGAGAGAAGTTATTTCTTTTACATGGATATAATCTCATTTCTATTCTTTATTATAATAACAATTCACGAAAATATTTAATTCAACATATATAACTCTTTCGAGAAGTTTTAAATATTATTTGCAAAATGTCAAGGAAGATGTTATTCTTTCACATTCTCAAACCTATAAAAATAGCTTTCTAGGTTTAAATCCATATAAAAACTTAAAAAAAGATCTTTTTTTACTTCAACAAAAAACTCCAACAAAATAGCTATTAAGAAAACTTGTTTAGCCTCAAGGGTTGTCAATTAGTAGTTTCTTAGCAACATCAAGAGTCATGAAAATATTTAATTCAACATATATATAAATATAAGAAAAATATATAAATAGATTGCAAAATACAATTATTAGTAACTATAGAGAAATTCAAAAATAATTTGAGATGTAATCATAATTCTAAGTTTATAAATATATTGTGAACTTTTAAAAAAATATTGTTTAATTAAGAAGATTAAATCAAAGTTAGATTACTTACTATAAAAGAATTTAAAGATATACCAAAACCAAAAAAGTAGTGTGAAGAAAGACTAAAAATTTGATTAACTAAACTATTTGCATCTTAATGCTGTGTGAGAGTCATTAAAATTCATGATGTAGATCTAAAATTGAGTTGCAAGAATATATTTTGTAAGGGCAGTACACAATAGCAAACTACTCCTGGAGATAATTAAGTGTTAACACGTGATCATGGCCTAGTTAATCCTATCTGTCTTACATAGAATGCATCATACATTTATCATTGAACTGTAAGACATTTTTTCCTAAAAAAAAAAAAAAAGAATGTTTATAAAATGAAAAAATCTGACAGGAAACATCTAATTTATTTCTTCTTCTATATAGAAAATGTAACACCTTTGCATCAACTCTGTTAAACATAACAAACAATTTTATATCAGACAATTTTATTGTAGCATACATTTCAAAAACAAATGAAATTTCATTTTACAAATACATAAATAAGCAACTAAGATATTCTTGAAAATTTTTACAGCCGATAAATTGAATTTCTATGAATTCTTGCTGAGAAGTAGTAAGAAAAGTAGTAAGAGTAACATTTTCCAAACATCTGTTAGATATAAAATATTAAAGAAATAAGTAAAAAAGATCATGGAATCAATATACAAAATAAAAGGCATTCAATACAATCAGGTTATTTATATAATAATGAAAGTAATGGGATAGAGGCACGATTAACAAATGATATAACTATAATTTGAGATAGCAAATTTGAACTTAATAAAAGGAATCTCTAAGATTAATGGCATTTAAACAAATTAACAAAAGACTTCACAATAAATTAAAAAATCAATCATCCAAAACCAAAGACTGAAGAAAGCATTACTCATCAGGCCAGTCCCCTTTTATGTAATAAGAATTTAAGATGTACCTTATTTGTTTTACACTCTTCAAAAGCAGATATACATTTACTGATCTATAATAGATGATTAGCTGGGTTAGCCATGGTCTGGTTAAGCCTTTTTGCAATTGAAGAAATTTCTAAAATTCATACTGCTATAGATACATAGTTTCCACTTTATTTATTTTTTATGTATTTGTTATTTGATAAATAATTGAGCATAATATATAGATCATAGAAATGATATTTTCATTAAAACCAGTCAACACTTAGTATCAATAACAATTTCAATCTGTTGTCAAGGCAACCTCCTTTTAACAATAACAGTGTACATATTAGAATAATGAGCTTTACTTTATAATTATTATCTTTATTTATTTTTCTATTGTTCAAATTCTTTTGTCCAAAAATCTTTTGAAATAAAAACACCTAATTCCCACAAATCACTTTAAAAAATCTCTTAAGATTTACCAAAACATAAAAAGTTTAAATATTTTTATCGAAAAATTGATAGCAATTGATAGCATTTAATTTAACTAGTTACAATTCAAAGTCATAAAAAGTGTATGTGTCTGATGATGATTCTGTAAATTTTAAATACATGCTATCATTAATCATAATTTAATTACATTTATTAATTATTAAACATGAATATGCATATTACATTAACAGTCAATTGAAGAAATTGAAAAAAAACTAACAAACTTAAAAAACCTACATTACTATTTTTAAAGGTATATTTTAGTTTAGTTTATCTAAATATTAGGTGTTAGAAAACTTTTTCTTAGAAAGTGATTGGAAAAATAGCATACTAATGATAATTAAATGTACCACATGACTGTAAGAAGGCTATTACTTTGGTTAGCGAACCCTTTCAGTATAATCATATCCCAGCTATAAATATGAAGGCACAAAAGCACTTAGCATATCTTATACATCAACTCTAAAGCTCAATCTTCTCTTTAGCTGCATACTACTGCACATCTCACCAATTATTTTAATTAAAGCGAAATATAATCATAAACTCTTACTATAGATCTTAACATACATGTATGTATATCAGATTCTTTTGCCAAAAACAGGTAAAGTAATTGAGCAACAAAGTACTATGACAAACATTAATGCTTGATCATTGTCAATAGTAGTTTGCTATTATTTGTCAACTTGTAAATAAAAAATTCTATAATCTCAAATTACATTATAAACTCGAATGAACCTTTACATCATCAAGATACTATAAATGTGTGCAAATGTTTTCAGCTTAAAGACAGCTTTAGATGTTAATATAATTGCCACTTAAATGATAATACAATTGTATTAGCCTACTATGCAAGATTAAAATCTTTTTCACATGTATGTGGTCGTGTGTATCGGTTGTATAAGATAGAGTGGATGTCTGAAGGGAGCTTGAAAGTATGGATTCAAATCCCCTCTAGTTAAGATTGAAATATGAACTAGAGCTTGAACATTTAGGGAATTCCTATGCAAGCCCAGGTAAGTATAGGTTAATGAATAGATATTTAGATATTTTTAACTGAAGAATAAAAGTTTTCAGAAGAATATGAATCTTTTAAGCAAAGAAGTAATGCACTGACCTAAAAAACACCCATAATATGTGGCAGCCATAATGAAGAAAGTATTAGCCTTGTGGGTAGCTGAGTTTGTGGTTTATCATTACAATATTAAGATGCAAACAGATATACATGTACCCTTTGATTAAAAATAAGCTCTTATTTAATAACAATATTAAATAGACAGCAGAAAAAAATTATGCAATTGCATATGATTTTTTTAGTTCTTTTGGGAAAATCTTCTAATTCTATTTCAGATTTAAATCCTAGATTTATGTAAAAACAACTGGAAAGCAAATAAATGCCCTTTGAAACAATCCTCTAGAAAGTAGGATTGTTTACTAAAATTGTGGAGATAATCAAATGAAGATTAGTCAGAGTTTTATTATAATAGAGCTGCAGTATACTTTTCTAAAGTTTTTTTTTTTGTGTGTGTGATATTCTGTTTAAAAAAGTTTGTTTAATGATTTAAGAAAATTAATTCTTTAAACTAAATTAAAACAACTGATATCAAACTGTTTTATTCGGAGCAGCTGATTTCTTTAGATGACTTTTTTTTTAATAAAAGAAATGAATTTCAATTTCATCCTACTTAAGGGTGATCAAAAGGCCAAAGAATTTGTAATAAATTGCTTAAAATAAAAAGAGCAAGAAAATGTGAACATAAATACTGCAGAAGGAGAAAAAATAATTTTATCATCTATTCTGTTATTTTTAAAAATGTAGCATTTTTTCAAGAGCCATCAAAAAGATAGCAAATTACAAATTTCAAATCAATATTAAACTTAATTTGGCCCTTAGCAAGATTTTCAAACTTGTAACTAACATTTCAATATAACAAATATGAAGAAAAAAAAAGAGGAAATAAAATAAGCAGATTTTTTTTCTTTTAATCAAACTTGCTTATTAAAAAAAAAAAACGCAGTAAGTTATGCCAGCTGTTCCGCAGGTACTGGCCGCTAGCTACCAATTTTAAAAGAACATCCCACACCTTCTACATAATAATAAAAAAAAATAGAAAAAGAAGACACCCTAAGCAAATGATATGGTCCAGCAATGTCTGATAAACCCAGCTGATTTTAATAATGAGGTCAACAAATACAACAAACAAGTTTTATTAACAAAATGGCTAACTTCAACTACTTTCAATTTTTCATTTATATATAGTACAATTATATATACATGGTTATATTTATGAATGCATAAAGTGGGTCAACAATTTATATTTTATTAAATCTATTTTAAAATATGTATACGCTTAATGGAGCATTAAAATTAATGATATTAAGCTGGCAAAATAAATGTTAAGGGACTGTCAATCAAATGGCAAAGAAATATTAATAATAATAAAATATTATTGCGTCATAGTCCTCTCTGTTGCACAGATACTAACCTACATTCAAACAGAGAACAGAATATACATAGATTCATATTAAAATAATCCCAGCGCTAACACTAAACTGAAATAAAAATCCAAATATTAAATCACCCCATATGGTTAAGAAATCCAGCACCTGTGAAATAATATATAAATATATTAAAGTATATATTTATAAACATCCAGCCTCACAATCATACTTTTTGAGGCTGGTTATTTTGAAATATGGACTGTTATATATTATTTCACAGAGGGTAGTACTAGATTTCTTAACCATGGGGGGGGGGGGTAAATATATATATATAAAGAAGGGTAGAGTGATTAATGGATTTTGTTGGCACCACTCCAAAAAAAATGGTTTGTTTCAGAAAAAGTCCATAAACTGTTTTTGAAAATAACAACTGCTTCTGATAAGATACAAAGATGTGCGTGTATGTTTTAAAATGAAATTGTTATCCAAATAAAAACAAATGTCTACACAAAGTTTAAAATGTCTATCTCTTATTGGAGAGACTTTTGTTGAAGAATTAAAAACCATACAATGGTAATGATTACAAAATCAATTTTGGAATGCGCAGAAGTAAATATCAGTTAGATGAACTTCTTGCAACACACTAAAGATATACTACTAGAATTTTAAAAACAAAAATCTGTAAAACTTGATATTCTTACCATCTATTATCTTACTAATTAAAAGAGAAGTTGAAGTGTAAATTGCTAAGAACTTTAGATAAATCAATGAATAGATTTTTTTTAAAATTTCTTTTATTTCTTCAAATGTGCATAAATTTCTAGTCCTCTCAGTCAGAGCTAAAAGAGAACAAAAATATAAAAAATACTAAAAATCAGTAGAGGAAAAAAAACTGCTAAAAACTGAAATAAAATAAATTAATAGCCCAGGCCAGATAAATCTTAGAAATTTTTTTGGATTACAAACAAGATTATGCTTTCTCCCCAGATAGTTATTCCATATCCCATCTAGACACCCATCCATTATTGGTTAGTTTTAAATAGGTATGCTAAAAAATAAATGTCCCAAATTAGTTTAGGTTGATCATATAAGTGTTTATATGTGACTGTAAAAAACCAAAAACTATAGTTTGCAATGTGATGCAATTTTCATAACTAGTGGACTAAGGGATATCAAATGTATACAGGAATTCATTGTTCATTTTTACCTTTATGTTAAAAAACAGCAGAAATAAAAAATTGCCAAGAGCTATAAATAAAAGTATAAATGAATTTTGAATATGAAATTCTTGAGATTTTACAACTAAGACACCACTTTTAGAAAATTTATTGACTTTTGAATATACTTTGTTTGTGAATGTTCTTTTTTTGCTTTTTGGCATTTTATGGTCGAGAGGTCAGCGACAGCTGCTTTACAAGCAGTTGTCAGTTGTCCCGGGTTAGCAGGTTCGCGTCCCGACTGATGCTATGACACATGGGGGGGGTGTTCTGTATATAAATATTATGTATGTAATAAAATAATAAACCATTACCATTAAGGATTAAATTATATTTTGATTTGAAAATGCAGTTTTGTTTATGTATATATTCAAATACATGTCTATTATCTATACTAAACTTAATGTAATCAGAAAGGTCTTGAACTCAGACTTTCAACCTCTTTACAACTATCCACTCTATCTTATACAACCGATACACATGACCACATACAAGGGTTTTGAGTGTTAGGCATTTTTGGATTTTCAATGATATGAATGGCTGAAGAGTTGGAGAGTGGAGAAGAATGAAGCTTGTCCATTAAAATTTGAAGATTTGCTATCTTAATATAAGCTGAGGACTGATTATATATATATGCGTGTGGGAGATGGTAATCTAGGCCAACTGATGAGTTCTGATTCAGCACAAAATGCTTATATTGGAGATCTTTTATCTTTTTTTACATGTATGTGGTCATATGTATTGTTTGTATAAGATAGAGTGGATAGCTATAGGGAGCTTGAAAGTCTGAGTTTAAATATATATATATATTTAAATGCCTTAATATATATATTACAATTATTATTTTTATCGCTTTATTGATTTTCAAAACGTAACTTTTTTTTGTTTACTTTAATTTAGCAACCATCGTAATGAAAACAAGACTTTAAGACATCATAAAATGTATCTTTTTTTTAAAAAAAAAAAAAATTCTGATTACGATTTCCTATAATTTACAAACATGTATGTAATATTTAAATGCAAGTATATTATATATACTTTTTAATCTAGATGTAATTAGAGGAAATTTGAACCCCGACTTTCAAGCTGCCTTAGTGTAAATAATATATCTGATATAAGTATTGGGTAAAAAAATGATAACAATACTTTTCATTTTGTTAAAAAAATTTATTCTACTATTTATTTCACTAAGATACAATCACACACACAAAAAAAAAAAATTGCTTAATAATTGACCAACTCTTGTCAAATTCTAAAGAGATACAAAATCCAAATTTCTAATATCTTTATTACAAATATAATTATGGTAAAAGATCCATGCTTTAAAAATTAAATCTATTTATGTAATGTCTATTTTATATTCTTCATAGATAATGAATAATGTCGTTTTTTAATACTATTTAAAAAAATCGGCCTGAAATCACTTTTTGGAATTAATAATAAAACATACACGCATGCACACACACACGTATATATATAGAGAGAGAAACAGTACATTTTTCACCAGGGCCTAATCATCATCAAACCCCACAATTAGATTATAGTTTCACATAACAATAAGTTGTATAAGTCAAATGTGGTATAGTACCTATGTTTTATTGTTTTTGACAATTATGTGATTATTTTACATTTTTTCCGAAGAGATGCTGATAATGATCAGCATCAATGATCAACAATAAGCAAAAGCATTAAAAACCTGTCTTCTTCCAATAACCACCAGATGTATTATATTTTATATGGGTGCCACAATACTAATAAGTGACAAGAACACTTGAAAGGAAATCATAATTTTACACCAACACACTGTATATTAACTATAATTCTGACTCATTGTGACCCAAGATGTAATAAAGATATACAAATCATATAATAAATTTATTATGCAAAGATGAATAATATATGAATAATTAGAATAATTCTGATTAATCAATATATAAACACAAAAATACTGAGTATAAAGATTTTTATAATTCTTACTAATGTCAAAAGCCATCCAAAAGATATATATATATATAAGTATAGGGGTTTGAACTCAGATCTTCAAGCATCCTTCAACTATCCACACTATCTTATGCTTGAAAATCTGAGTTCAAACCCCTATACTTACAATTAAAGCTCCCAGGTTTGTGAAGAGTGCCTGGTTTTCAAATATATATATATAGTTAAGATTAAAAAGTCTTACTTTTGGAAGGCAACTCTACTTCTGGCTAAGCACAAAGTTGACTTTTAACACATTCTTTTCGAGTTTAAATAATCAAGTCACAATAAAAATAAATTAATTAAATATATTCTATCATGATTATGTGAAAATTTACATTCCTAAATCAAAAAGTAAAATATCAGAAGAATAATTCCTGCTATTTTAAAATGTTTAAACTAATACTTGAATTTTTAGTTAAAATTCAATGGAAATAATGTTCAAATACAGCATAATGTGTTCATTTGATTCTGATGACATTGCTGTCCCTTTTGGCTTTTCTTCACTCTCTTACAGTTACCTGTAGTATATTCTGCTGGTTTTGCATTCATTTAATGGCCAAAACTGGAACTAAAATTTGTTAATTTAACATTTTTTAAAAAAAATCTGAAAATGTCAGTATAATAGAAATATTAGAAAATCAAAGGCGCTAACAATGCTTTGATGTGCATTTTATTTTTGTTACTTTGAGAAAAAAGTGTATATTTTTATTTATATATCTATGATTATTTATGTAGCATATTTAAAAATATTTATTTTAAATCAAAAATATTCAAGCTAACAATTAGATTTTATTTGAAAAGATTTGTTTTAAAAAAGACAAGTCAAAGGAAACCATAATTATGGTAAAAGTTATGATTGATTCATAAAAAGAAATGCTTTGATAAATTCCTGTGCAGAAATTTTTTACAATATTTTAAAATTATAAATGCAATTTTAAAACAGAATTTCATTATTTTATGATATATGAACAATAATTCATTGTGACCTTAAAAATAAAGTTCAAATAAATAATTTAATATTCTTTAGTAGGCAAAGGTAATTGTCTAAAGATAAAAAAAGTTATATATTTCACTTTAGTAGTTTTTTTCTATATTTGCACAGTTGAAATATTATATTTTAGAATGTTTTTTGTTTGTAAACTTATATTTGTAATAAATAATGAAAAGCTTTTCAAAACATGATATAGAATAACTTTAATAAAATTGAAACTGCCCCTATGGAGTTGTCAAAAGAAAACTAATAGTGAACTAGTTTAAATATTATTTTTTTAATAATCAAACAATATATAAAATTTTATAAATAAAATTACAAAGAAATGGCAAACTGATTAGTTAGCATAGAATTACTAGTTCTTTAGTATAATTATTATATATCAATACAATTTACTCACACAAAAGTCATTTTCTTTTATTCAAATAATGTCTGCCAAATTATATTCATATGTCTAAAGTTACAATTTTAACAGTTTATATTTGAAAGTTAAGTACTTTGTGGATATTAAGAAAAGTAATTACAGAACTGGCATTTGCATTTAAGACGGATGAGGAGGAAACATTCTAGGAGAGATTTTGAGACAGTTGGCTCAGTTAACAATCTTTCTTAGTTAGTCATTCTCTTCATTTAATTGGTTAGATTTACTGAACTTCTCCCTGCTTAAATCAATATCTCTAAAACTGAAGATGATCCCTTTCTGAATAAGACACAAGAGAAAAGCTAAAAAATTTCTCCCTGTGATCCTATTTCACCACTATCTTTTTTATATTCTGTTTTATATTATGTTCTAATTAATCTGCTTTTTTTCCAGTACTTCTATTCTATGGATTACTTAACTTCCACCTCTTTTAACAAATATTTCTGTCATTCTAATTTTGTACAAAATAACATTTTTTAATTGTAATCAATTTTAAATAAAAATGTAATTAATTATCTTATCCAATCCAAAATTAAATAAAATAAAAAGACATGTTTACAAGTGTTTCAAATTTTTAAAACAAATTCATGTTTTAATAATTTAATATTTTAACATATATACGAGTATTATTTTATATTCACAAATACTTCTTTATGCATATTTTTCTCAACATAATCTTCAGCACTGTTTTACTACCATTATATTCTTTCTCAAAAATCAGTCTTAAATATGATCATTACAAGAGACAGAATGGCTGAATATAAAGAAAAAAATGCTGAAATTATAGAATTTGTCTAATAATGGAAAGAATGTTTAAAAAACAATGTTGGATCTAAGATGTGGTCATTTTTCAAATGAAATTATTTAGTACCAAATCCAAATAATTCAAAATACAGATAAGACAAATAAAAGGACGATGTTTAAATGTGGGACAAAAATAAACATGAATAAAAGTAAAATATGATTTAATAAAATATTTGAATCTAAGAAATACAATTATAATAAAACAAATTTAATATTATTTAATATCAGTAATAAAAAAAGAGAATAAAAGTATCATATTACTTTGAAACCTTTTGAAAAGCTTGGATTATTTTTTTTAAAAATTACCTCTTTGAAGTTAAAAAAAAAAAGATTCTTGATTTACACATGTGAAAGATGGATTCATTTATAGAAAAATATGACAATGAAGGCAAATTGAAAATTACAAAAAAAAAGACATAACCACCTCAACATACAGCCAATGTTTAGAACAACATTTTAAAATTTTATAACTAAAAAAAAATCAAGTTCTGGCTGGGTAAATTGATATAATGATAGATTGTAGTGACAAGAATAGCTTGTGAAGTCTAGCGTTGTTAGCCGAGAGGTCAGCGCAGCCGCCTTGCAAGCAAGTAGTTGTTTGCAGATGATTGTTGCGGGTTCGCCTCCCGACCGATGCTATGACATATGGAAAAAAAATAGCTTGTGAAAGCAATATATAGTAACACACTAATCATGCTTTGTCTTGTAATGCATTACTATGTAGTAGCATTTTTTCTGACAAAGGCATACATAAATGAGTGGAGATTCTCTAACATGAATTATATTCATACATCAGTTGTATGACCGATTAATTGGTTTCAAGTTTTTATAAGTTTTTAGCTACTCTATTTTGGAAACATTCTCATCACCTTCCTGCCTTTCATGCTATTAGTGTATTTCTTCTTGTCATTTTATGGTTTACATTTACAAAACATATTCATCATTCTGGAATTCTTCAACTATTTGCAATATATTCCATTGCGATTGTTAAGGATTATGTAATGGATTTGTATGTCTTTCAAGTAATGTTATTATATTACTTGGATTTTAAAAATGAACAGACAAAATTTAAAAATATGTCAAGCCATTGGCAAGTTTTTTAAAAAGCAAACTCCAGACCATTTAATAACTGCACAGTATTAATAATCATCATACCTACAATATTTACTGGTAAATTTTCAAGCATTTTTTAAAATCTCAATGAAAAAAGATCTAATGTAAGCATTCAATAGTTTTATTTCATTGTTTTCCCTGGTGATAATTTTTATAATCATTCAACATTTGATTTTACTATTAAACCATTATTCTATAGTAGAATTCAATAAATTACACTTGATTTTTTTAGATATATAAATTTACAAATAAAAAACATCCTAAGAATTTAAAAATATTGAAAGAATAATAATAAAGTGAATACTTAATGAGATCAATGAACTTTTTCTGATTGGGAAATGAAATCAATGAACTTTTTCTGATTGGGCAATGTAAAGGAAAGCCAGCCAAGTGAGCAAAAGCAGAAAATTAACAAAATCTTTGTCAACTAAACTTTTAACTTTAAAACATAAAGACAATAATGTGAAGGTATCATAAATCTGTCAAATTCTGTCCAAAAATTTAAAATTGCATTGATAATTTTTAAAATACCCCTAATTCTCTTTTTACATGAATTTTTATGCAATATTTTGAAATAACACAAGTTGTTTTAAAATAACACAAATGATAAAAAAAAAAGGTACTTTGGGATTAGAGCTGCTGTAATATATTCATGATTGAAATAAAGAAATGATCATTATTGACTGGAAGGCTTAAAAAATTATCTTACACTGTCAAAGTAATTCTTAGATTAAACCATTAAACATCACATGATCACCATTTCTTATTCTGGCATTCATTGATTACTTTGGCTTGCATTGACTGTATGGAGAGTCTTATCTGTTTTAATTCTTAGATTGTCTCAAGTTATTATTAAACTTTTTTTTAATTCTAAATAATTTCATGTAAGTAATATAAAATAATTTATTTTCTCTTTTTAAAAGATTGTAAGTGTTTTTAATTTGGTGTTTATTTACAGATTTGTTTTTGAAGTTGAGTTTGTCATGATTACATCACAAAACTAAAAAAAAATATGTTTGTTATTATCATCTAATTTTTTTTTTAAAAAAATCATCTCTTTATTTCTTATTATTTTAAAAACAAAAATCCCCTTTTTTTTGGCAATATTCCTGCAAATGGAAAATTTGTCTGTATTGTAATGTTTTTATTTTGCTTTAAAAGGGAAGTATGTTTTTGGTATTGATGCTTTGTTTGCATTTTGACATTTGATTTTAAAAATAATAATTTCTTGCAGGTATTGATGTTAAAGAAATTTAATTTTCTTTAAATTTAATTGATTAATTTGTTTAAATTTATATTTATTAAGTTTGTCAAAAATCTATAGATGATAAGTTATACATTGCAAGTTTTACTAATAGCAATGGTATTCCAATCATGTGTAAACATATGCATTTATTGTCTGACAATGCCAGTGAATAAAATCTTGGATACTTTTTGGTTTTACAGACAAGCAAGCTGTCACTTGTATTTTTGATAAATGTACAATTTCAAGGACCTACAATTTCTGTTTTCGAATGTGTTAGTTGTTAAATTAAAAAAAAATTAATAAGCTAAATGAATAATATTTTATTTCAATTTTTTATACTTATAATGTGGAAGTGATGATATGCTTTGAACTTTTAAGTTTTCAATGGCTTGTGTAGAGAAACCAATGACTATTTTGACATAAGCATTATCTATCACTCTCAAGTTTTTTTTATTTTTCAAATAAAATTTATTCCTATAATTAATTTGTTATTTATGTTCAATATGTATGAAGTAAAATTTAATAGCACACAAAAAATATAATATTCTGACAAAATTTTTCATATGATTTATATATTTTTATTAATTTCTTAGATCCAGAATCAATCTCCTTATTTTCCATATATACAATGTATTTTTTTTAACGAATTTCTTTTACACTTAATTTTCAGGAGTCAATCTACCATGTAAAAGGAGAATTAAGTGTATCTCAAGAATTCTGTAAGGCATTACTGATCTATTTCAAAATGTGTTAGAACAACAGCTTCACCCTCCGAAACCAAGATGCTTCAGATTGGCCTATATAAGTGGAAAGTTAGGTTAAAGAAAAGATGGCTGCTTTTATTTTTATAAAAGTTGCTATCTTGTGTCGTGGTTTGAGAGGTCCCTCTATCAGCAAACTAAAGATATTGCTTGATTATTATAAATTTCAAGGCACATTTGATACGGTTATAGCCTGTCTTAAAAGTATTTACATATACTTCCTGTGTGCTTAATAAATAATTATAACTATAATAGTTTATATATTTCCAGTGAGAAGATTGTCATATTAACTCGTAAATCACAAGATTTTCATGAATGCTAATTTGTATGAGAAATATTGCTTAAACAGTGGAGAGAACAACTGCTTCACACTCCCAAATCAAGATGCTTCAGATGGCCTATATAAATGGAAAGTTAGGTTAAAGATAAGATGGCTGCTCTTATCTTTATAAAAGTCACTATCTTGTGCCATGGTTTGAGAGGTCCCTCTATTGGTAAAATAAACATATTGAATGACTATTATAAATTTCAAGGTGCATTTGATATAGATCATAGCCTGTCTTAAAAGTATTTACATATACTTCTGTGTGCTTAATAATTAATTATAACTCTACAATGCCTGGTTTTTAAATATTTACACACCAATCTTACTGATTGTAGTTTTCTTTTGAGCATAATGATTGAATTTGTTAATTCCTATTTTTAAAAATAAAACATATACAAATAAAATGAAAGAGTAATTCACATATATTTTTGTTTTTAAATAACTGTTTATTATGTAACAACAATCATAAATATTTAATAAACTAGGGGAAAAAATATTTTTTTGCAATTCTAAAAATCTTTTGAAGTAATCCCACTAATGATCTTGAAACTGATAAATGAGAACCTAAAAGTAGTTTATGTAAATAGTTGGAGAATACTGATTTATCCAGGTTTTTTAAACTAATAATACAATATATTTTAGTTCACCTTTCTTCCATCAAAATAAAAAAGATTCTTCCAAAATAGCACTACAATGAATACCAAACAATGTTATCTCTAACTAAAAACCTTTAAGTAAATTAATGGAAGAATTAAAAATAAATTTTTTAAATATATATTTACATTTTTTTCAATACATAATAAATGATGACCAATCACACCATTCCTAACAGGTGTATAAATTTAAGTCAAAACTGTTAGACAAATCATCAAGTACCTGAAAAATTTACTCAAATACTCATATAGAAATAAGATTTTGTTGAACTAAATAACTCAAAAATCAAACAATGGAAAATTGATAAATACACTGAAATTGTTGGCATATAAATGTTTAGTGTGGAGGAAGATATTTTATTTGTGAATATGATATATTTCTTAAATGTGTTATATAAACAATGAAGGGAATACATCAATTAGCAAGACAAAAGAATTTGACACTTCATTGTAACAAATTTATCATTTAAATAAGTATACTATTCCAAATTCTAGAATCACAGAGAATATTTAACAAATGATGAATAATCATAGCACCCACAAAGCATGATAATTAATCTCATTATTTATATAAAAAATATGCCTTAAAACAGTATAAACTCAAATATTTTAAGATCTTTTAGTATTGAAAACTAATATTTTTCAAACAAATAACTGTTGGGCTACTCCAATACAAATGACATATTTTTATGCATGTCAATGAGCCAAGTTTAGACCCTGAATCAAATCTGTCATGTCTCTAGAAAGTTAATATAATTTTAGCATAGAAACACATATATTTTGAAGCAATAAATAAGATTAAATGCATGAATGATTAATAACAAAAGAGAGAGGGAGATTTTCATGTATGATATGATCTTTAATAAAGTGAAAATCTACATTTAAGATTTAAAAAAAAAATTATAATAATTACTGATCTAATAAAAAGTGATCATTTTTAACAAAAAGTTATTTATTCTAAATAAGTGTCTGCTAAAATCATGGCATTTGAAAGATAAATAAGTATTGCATACATCATCAAAATGTATAGTGTATAGTATTTTAGGAAATTATAATTTGCATGTTTTAATGAAAAGGGCCACTAGTATATTTTTTCAAATATCTAATAATAGTGTGCTTGAAATGGAAGAGCATTAATGGCAGTTATTATATATATATATATATATATATATATATATATAACTATATATATATATATATATATATATATATATATAACCTTTGAATATCTAACTATAAAGAAACATCATTACTCACTACACTTCCTATTTCAGACTTGAATAGTTTTCATCTTTGTTTTCATTTCTAAGAACAACTAGATATCCATTTATCAATTAATATTAACTTGTCAGTTTGTGATTGGTTGTGATCCAACTATTTGAATAAAATCCTAAGTCTGATTAGAACCTGAAATTTTTTACTTAGCCCATATTCAAACCCAAATTGTAAAATTGGAAAGCAGATATGCTACCTCTAAACCACTTAGTCTTTCATAAAATTGTATTGAATATTTTTAAGGTTTTAATGAACACAAACTAAAATTGAAATAATCCTACAGATCTTACTGTGAAAAATCAGAAAATGAAAAATTTTAAACGATCATAAATCGTTCTGTAGATTAAGATTCATTAAATGTTTTGCTGAAAAATATGATGCAAAAAACTGAACATAAAAAAGAAGAAAAAAGATTTGAAGCTTTCAAAATATGAATTTGACAGTTAAGTACAAGGATAAGTTTTATTGATAACTTTCAAATATAGAAATATTAAAAAGCATGTATAAAAAAAAATAAGAAAAGGAAAAAGTAGTACTTTATTCCTCCAAATCCAAGCATTAGCAAGAATATAAAAAATCATAAATAAAATCAGATATTTTTATATAAACTATTTATTACATAATATCTTAAAAAAATAGTAAACAAAAAATAAAAACATTAAAATTTATGAATACAAAAATGTAAATTTTACATGTGCATATTCTTTAGCAATGTGACAGCTGCCATTTTCTTATCTTGAAATGTCCTCTTTAAATATTACATTGAATGACATACACACATGTGGTATTTTTTTCACTTTTTCCCCCAAAAATGTCAATGACATTTGAAATGTCATCATAATATAAAACTAGTGATCATAAAAATTCTGCCAGGACTAAGTGAATTTATGAAATGTTTTCCTTAAGTAATAAAACCAAATTTTTTATTTAATTGTACAAAAAAAAAAGTTATATTCCAAAATCAACTATTTGTTTAAAAAAATGAAAGAAAAAAAACTAAATTAATTCTTCTTGACCTCTTGAATTGGCTAAAGTTTTATTCACAGTATGATATAATTTTTGGTTAAAACATAAGGTTAGGATCCAAATTTGAATTTATGGATAGAAAATATAAATACAAAAAATATTCCATTGCACTTTATATTATGATAGTAAGCTTCAAGTCTGTATGAAGAGATTAGTGACATAGACATTTGATCTCTAAATTTTTTTTTAAAAAAAGAGTTACATTCTTTTTTATCAAAAGAACACATAGTCACATCATAGTAATAATTTTATTTTTTTTTAGTTTCAGAGGCCCCTATTTTTTTCCTGTCAGACACTTTTGATTCATTTCATTATTATTTTTTAATGCAATATGTACTTATACATTTTTTAAATTTTAATTATAATTAGTACTTATTAATAATATGCATTTTATTTACTAATTAAAGCACTAATTATTTGATTTTCAATTTTAAGTTTAATATGTTACAAATAAATAAAAAAATAGAAACATGTAAAACTTTATTTTTATAAAAATACTTAAAAATTTATTTATTTATTTACTTTTTATTTTAATCTTGAAAGATATTAATGATAAAAATACATTATTTAAATATATTTAATTTAATAAATACACTAAATAATTAGATCTGAATGTCTATTTTGAAATACTGAAAAAAAAAGTTCTATTTATTGACAGATTATGGTTTGCCTGGATCACCTAAGTAACAACTTAAAATTATTTCTGTTGATAATCTTAATTTGTATTCATAGCAGAATTAATTATGTATATATATATCAGGTTTAAAAGCATCTGTTTTGAATTCATATAAATACAGAACAATACAATATTCAGCACATAAAGTAAACATAACACAAGCTTCCATCTGCTAATTTACTCTATCAACTAGATGCCTTTGAATCAAATATAGTATCTGCATACCTATAATACAATTTAATTTTAAAATCATACATACTAAAATTCTACACAAATAATTAGCAAAAAAAAAAACCAAAGCAATTATAATAAATTGAGAGAGCAAATTAATATATATATATGCATAAACTACATTTATTAAAATCTGTATTATATATAGTATATGTTTCACTCAATTATTTTCTAATATATATATAATATTTTTAATGAATGTTTAGATGAAAATCTCAAAAGTGTGTAGTTACCCATTTAAATCAACTTAATTAGAAAACACCCCAGGCGAAGAGTCAAAGTAAACTAGCAGACTGATGCATCCAAAAAACGGATCCCCTCTTAAATGCCATTCTAGATTTCATATATATATATATGTGAATTTAACAACAGTAGTGAAATATTGTTATCTCAATGTTGGCATTTTTTTCTGTGAAATAAAAAAATTAAAGTTTAGTTAATAATTGTAGCAATTCTGCCATCTTAAAAAAAGTCATATTTCTTTGTTTTAGGTTCATACCAATTTATGAATCTATACCACTATTCTTTACTTGGAGAAAATAGCTTAGGGTCATTCTTTTAACAGATTTACTGCCAAAATCTTTGTATAAATTCAATACTTTCTGACATAATTTGATACGTCTAACAGTACTTTTTTTGTATATAACTTCTACCCATTAATTTAATGTTTTTTTCAGTCTTCACTAAATAGATAACACATCGTGTGGATGTAACTTTAGCAGTTTAAAGAACATAGGTAATCCTACCATGGATTTTGCCTTTTTTACTTTTACAACTGATGATTCCTTCTTATTAATTAAGTAACTGGAAAATTTCAGCATACAATTTTTTTTTTTTCAGAACTAATTGAATCACTTTCATTTCCTCACACAAAGAAAACATTTGTCAGCTTTTTTTAAAGCTTGGATAATATTGTGTCTTGACCATTCATTATAAGCAAACTTTTAAATGTTTAAAGATAGCAAAACATGTATGAGAACATGACTAAATGTCTATATGAGATTAAGTATAAGACTTAGCCAGGACAATATCAGATAAGAATATGATTGCTGTTATATTAGCTGGCAAAAAAAAAAAAACCTATGCATGTATTAAATTATTTTTTAATTATTAAACGGAAAAATTTTTTAAATTAGAAATTCATACCCCCCCCCCCGCTCCAAATAGAATTAACTGAAATAATTAGCATCTATTCAAGTTATTAAAATTTAGAAAATAAATCTTTAAAAATTTATTAATTTATGTAAGCAACTAATACTAATAAATATTATTGAAAAGCATATTTGTATACGAAACTGCTGCACTAAATAAAATAGATTGATTTCAATATACTGTGAAGTGGAAGAAAACGTTAATTTGTTTTGCAACTTATACTGTAAAGGCCTTTCAGTTATAAAGATATGTTACAAAAAAATTTTAGGCTGGCAAATTTTAAAGTAATATTATAATTAAAACTGACCTATGATCTCAAAATAATAATAATAGAAAATCATTTTTTTTTTTAAAGTTGTTTAGGACAAATAAATATATATATTTAAAAACATTAAGTGAATAAATTGAATACAGAAGATTCACCCACTGAAATCGAAATTATTAAATATGACATTATGAAATTCCTTCTTTCCAAAGAACTCCTACGATTGATTTGGTGGAAGCAAATAATAGAGGATAATGAGTCTATTGTATCTAGAATACACAAATATTAAATGGTGAATAAAAAACATTAACTTTTCCTTTGAAAAACCTGATTAGCACATCAATAAATACTTTAAATAATAAATGGTAGCATTAAAAGTGCAATAATTATGTGTGCTCATTTGATGGGGGGGGAGGAGAGATAAAATGCATAATTTACTTGATTTCAATTATAATAATCCAATAAAAGAGTGAATCCAAATACTGATAACCAAAATCTTTCAATAATTCTACCATCAATCAACGATCACTCTCGATAAATTAAAAATGCACATAATCATGAGCATTTCCTGTTGTATTTAAAACTAAAGATATTATTAAGGAGTAATCAAAATTTAAAAAAAGGATGTTTCAAAAAAACTTAAAACCAACTGAATGTTGTAGAATTAATTATTCAATAACTCGTATGACTTTAATCTTGCAATTTTGCAAAACGGTGATACGGTTCTATTGGTCAATTATCAAGATGAAATTCAAAATGATGCTAAACATTTTGTTAAAAATCTGAGCAATATGCCATATTTCCCATACATAATGTGGACATATTTTGTTAGCCAATAAAAATGATTTAAAAAGGGAGGTTAAAGATTGTGAAGTGTTATACTTCTTCTGTTCACACTCTCAAAGTAATAATATCCAGTGGCTTTCAACTTATGCTCAGATAATTCATGACTGCATTAGGAATATGTGCTTTGATTTTGCTCTAATACTCATAATGTTTTAGGATCACGATATTAGGTGTTATACTTTATTAAAATGAAGGAGCACTTGCTTAATATTTATACAGCATAACATTTTTACTTGCTTCCACATTTATTTTTCATTCCTCCAATAATAGATATATCTTATGAAAATAGTGCTTTGCATTCGAACATTTCACCCAACACAGTCTGAAGGCTATTATCAATTATTATTTAAGTAAATAAATTTGAACTATAGAACTAGTTACTGTGAAATGTTTTAATCAAGAGTGAGCTTTTATACTATCTATTCATTTGAAACAAATAAGCAGATTAAATTATTTGAGTATTTGAAATGGCATTCTTTTAATGAAATAACCAAATACCCATGAAGTTACAAGTAGGCAAAAATATAGGAAAGGTGTGTACAGATAAATACAATTCAGAGGCATTACGTAAGGTCTCTCACATTTAGGTAGCCAGTGTATATGAAATCAATAAATAGTATATACAATTACATTATTATTAATTACAATTTTCTTGTTGTCTGTCAACTAATTAACAATTCATATATTGAATGTGCATGTAATCATCTTTGGATTATAGCAATTGTATTTATAATATTGTGAAAAATATGAAGGTCTGTGACTTCCATGCAATTACAAAATGGTCTTTAAATGTAAATAGATTGGGAACCACTCCTCTAGTAAGTCAAAAAAAAAACTACACTTTTATTGATGGGTTTTCTAATAAATAATGCTAGGTTTTCATAAATGAAAAATTGTTGTAACATTAAAAAAAAATTGTTTTGCCAATGAAAATGATAATTTTCCAAATTTATTTGACATGGCATTTGGTGATATTAAACCCAACATTACACATCTGGGTATTACTTGTAAATAATCTCCATTACGGATGATGAGTTTATAATTTTTCAAAGTATCTTCAATATCCCTGAAGTTACCAACATTTTCATTGCATTCTAACACAAAACATGTGATTCAATTTACATAGATATTTTTATGCCAGAAAGCCACTGATAAACAAACCCCTTCTGTATACTTTGTTCTTAAGAATCCTCTTTACCATGTACATAAAATTTAATCAGTTAAAGCCTTGTAGTTGAAAGACTGTGGGGTAAAATTACACTATTCTTACTACTTGACTATATCATATTATGAGATCCATGGTTATAATTGCTATCATTGCTGACCTCTTGGTTTACTATTATCCTAGACTGAACTTGTCAAGAATAGTCACAGATAAAATAAAATTTCAAAAACATGCAACTTTTGTGACTTAACACGCCCTATTAACCATGAAGATCTGAACTTTGTTGCTCTTAAACTCATCACAATTCTATTAAAACCAAAGTTGTCATTAACATTCTCAATTATTCACATGGTTATGCCATTATTAGCATTTCTTTCTTAGTTTGTTCAACTGCCATATATTCCGGTCATAGTTTATTTGAGTGATCATGTTCTCTTGCTCTAATCTACTTGTAGTCTTGCAAACATTTTCAATCCCATGTTGAATGTAGACCATTCAAACCTATTTAAAATCACTATATATGCATTATACTACACCTACAATAGAATTCCTCTAAAACTACTTTAGATTAAAATTTGATGATGGATAGGGATTGGAATTTACATTAATTTGTTTAAAAAATAGAATTAAAGATCTGTCTAAAAAAATATATTTACTTTCTTCATCTAAAACTTTTAAGTATTTGGATTATCTAAAATTAATCTGAAAGATGTTTCATTCAAGACTTTAAGAGTCTTTAGCACTGATTTATATACTGAAAATGTTATGGATAGCACTGTTTGTCTTTAACCATAAATATATAATAGGTTCAAATGAAATGATAATGAATGGCAGATCTTATATCTGAATAGCAACTGCCAAAGGTTTTATGGAATTTTCCAAAATCCATCAATTGCAGGATATGATTGCAAATCATGATATAACATTTGTCATAGAATACCTTCAATTATATATTCAACAGACTTAAGCACTGGAATTGGTCATAAGACCCTAAATTCCAGAGTTTGATACTCTATTCCTGCACTAAACAGCACAGATCAATACTTTAAATTGACAGCAACTTACTTGAAAATGTTACAACTTAGAAAGATATTTATAACATCAGTATACATATATATATAGCTACAATCAAACGAAACGAAATTTTTAAATAATGAATTTGAAACTATCAATGCACAATCACTCAAACACTGTTATTAACATAAGAAGTATTTAGCTATGAACTCTGATTAATATTAACGAAGAGTAATTAATTAGTAAATAAAACTATAAACTCAAAATAATATTCATTATATTCGCTTTTTTTTTTTAAAAAAATATATATATATATATTACTAGAGTTCTATTTAAAACAAAGAAAAGAAAATACTGGATTGAACAAGAGTCCAACATAATGGAATTACTAAGAATATATATTATAAAAGGTGAAACGGGGAATAAAAAAGTTCCTTAACTAATTAAAGCCGGAAAAATAAAGCAAAAGTTAAGAATTGATTAAGATGGCAATATCTATATATACAAACAAACAATTTATTCCCCACTCCATAACATAATAAATAAAACCCGGATGGTTTACTATTTATTTCTATTTGCTCGTTTTAATTTTTATAGCTGTAAACTCTTTATTAGGATAGGAAGTCTTTCTTTACAAAAGGTCTCATAAAAACATCTCCAAAAAGGATATAAATTATACCCTTTTTATCATTAAGCTATTAATACTTATTTCCTCTTCCATGCAAATTTCCATCTACCTTAATAAAATGAAAAGTGCAACATTAAACTAAGTGCCGTTAGAGGTAGGGTGACTTAATTATATTATTAAATCTTCATTCTTTTTTTTTTTTTCACAAGCATATTTGACCCCAGCCCACTCTCATCAATTCACTTATTGAAAGTTAAATCACCAGCTTTTAAGATTATATTTTAAAGTGGCCACGAATATTCAAACAAAATATTAATAACTCTCACAATTGGATTGTCCTAGTTTTAAGAACTGGATAGAGGAGTAGAGGAAGAAGGGAAGACTAAAGTTGATTTTTTTAAAAATAATAAACACCATCAATAATACTAAATTATATGAAAACATAATGATTTTTAATAAGTAAAATTCATTTTATTTAAGATTTATTTGCAAAAATATCAGTCATTATTAGACTACAGCAAAGCAAATGTTTGTAGCGAGCGTTTATTTTCCTTAATGATCCATCATAGCGTTCCCATCATTCAATATCAAATTAGTTCTTTCTATAGAAAGTTTATTTTATCCAGTCAACAACTGTTCTAGTCCATCGATTATTCTCAATCACTAACGCCAATATGGAATCTAATACTTGTGTGTGTGTGCGCGCGTCATTCTATTATTCTAAACATTTTCTACCCTTTTCAAAATTATTTTTTAATTTTTATTTCATGCTGAATTCAAACATGTTTTACAATCATAAATTAAAACAAATAGGATATAACCACTAAAATCTTTTCTTTTTAAATTTAAAGATAAAGGGGTATATGCATACTTCCTTTAAATATAATTCTAGGTCCATCAAAAGTACTTCCAAGTAAAGTTTAAAATTCTGTTTATTTATTTGATCATTTGTTTTCTTTGTATATATTTCTATAATTTATTTTTAAAAATGACCTCTTTTTCTTCTTTCCTCTTTCGCTTTCTGTGTGTATGTATGTGTAATATATGAAACATCAAGTGACAAAATTTAACTATTTCTAAATCGATTATTCTATTGAGAATCAGTACTTGAAACAATTTTAAAAGTACAGTAAATAACAATGATGCACTGAAAGGCCCACGTTTACAGAATAATTAGCTAAAAAATAATGAATTTTCTCAGGTTTTCAAATGACACTACTGGGCAAAAATCTGAGTTTATTTTCTACAAATAAATTTTGCTATAAAGTCATCAGCATCTCTATTTGCTATTAATATATAATGTAGGTAACATGATAGAAAATTTCTCATTATTTCCCAATCTTTTAATTTCTACAAGTAGAATTCTAGGGGTATACTCAAGTATGGCTGTAGAAAGGAGTTTGCTATTAACTGAAAAGAGACTCTTTGATTACTCTTAGAGGCTTTAAAGGAACCAAGCCGGGCAAATTCCTAATGTCCATTCCATCCATTCTTGTCGTTGCAGCTGTTATTACTATGTGATTATTCAAACATGGATGGGCTGCTCACCAACACCTATTAGCCAGCATGGTGAGTTTATTGGTTTTTTACCTCCGACTTTAAGATCAAGCAACACTATGGTCTTTCTTCTTAGTTGCCTGATAGGGCAGAATGAATTAATGTAAAAATGACATTTTCCCAATAGATATATACAATTATGACAGACAAAAATAAATCATGGCCCTTATTCCCAGGAGGTTGTAAGGTCATCAACCAAGGCAGCGGTTGGTGGCCAAAGGCAGAGGGTGCTAAAAATCCCCTGATTGTGGACCCAGGCTGCCATTTGATGATGACTTTTTATTTAGGTACTTACAACTACAGATCACTTTCAAGTGAAGGAAGATTGTAAGAATTAAAAGACCTGTCTTATATTAAATGGGACATTATTGGACTTTGTGAAATTAGAAGAAAGGGTGAAAAGACAATTGATTTAAAAAGTGGACATGTACTCTATTATAAAGGCACAAATATTGGGAATACAAGTGGAGTAGGATTCATTATAAATAAAAAGTGGAAGAATATCAGACAGAGTGACAAGATTAGTTATACATCTTAATAGCATATATCAAATGCAGATAATTCAGGTTTATGCCCAACAAGTTCTCATAGTCATAAAGTAGTAGAAGATTTTTATATGGATGTACAAAAAACTTTTGATCAGAGTAAACAACATTTTAAAATTTTTATGGGAGACTCTAATGCTAGAATTGGAAAACAAATGAAAGATAAAAGTGTTGTAGGTAATTTTGGTTATGGTAATAGAAATGAAAGAGGACATAGACTTGTGGAGTTTGCAGAAAAAGAAAAACTTTATATTATGAATTCTTTTTTTGAGAAAAATGTTAAAAAGAAATGGACATGGAAGCATCCAAATGAAGGTAGAGCAGAATTGGATTATATTTTGACTAACAGAAAATATATATTTCAAGATTGTAATGTTCTTAATAAATTTAACACAAGAAGTGATCATCAATTAGTAAGATGAAAGATACGTGTTAATGCAAAACTAGAAAAACAAAAATTATTAAAAAAAACAATATTTACAGTTAATATACCTAATCTTCAGAAACATTCTAATGAATTTAAGTTAGAACTTACAAATCGGTTTCAAGTATTAGTAGATTTTGAACATGATTCAGATTTGAATGAAATT
Organism: Epiperipatus broadwayi; assembly: GCA_028023455.1. Taxonomy (NCBI): domain Eukaryota; kingdom Metazoa; phylum Onychophora; class Udeonychophora; order Euonychophora; family Peripatidae; genus Epiperipatus; species Epiperipatus broadwayi. Next base: position 3,818,946 of record JAQFVV010006303.1, on the reverse strand, counting down.
AATATGAAAATAACTGATACACTTTTAAAAACTGCAACAAAGATAGCTGGTAGAAAAAATCAGCAATTGATCAATAAAATTTCTACTGAGACTAGAACATTTATGAAGAAAAGAAGGAATATGAAGATATACAAAAATGATGCATTAAAAAAGATTGAATATCTCGAATTTTGTAAAATGGTGCAGAAAAGAGTTGAAAATGATATAAGAAAGTATAAATGTGAACTAGCAAAGAATGCTGTAGAAGAGAATAAAAGTCTCAAGAGTGTAAAACAACATTTTGGTATTGGTAGGAAATTTATATCTGCAATAAAAAAAAGATGAAATTATTACTAAAAAGAGAGATGACATCATGAAATGGGTAGAAGACTTTTATCAAGAATTATATAGTAATAAAGAACAAGTATTTCCTATATCTATTGCATCTTCTGAATTGCCCAGAATTTTAAATGAAGAAGCGAGATATGCAATTAAATGTATGAAGAAAGGAAAGGCTCCAGGTAATGATGGAATTTATAATTGATATATTAAAAGAAGCAGGTGAAGAAATATAATTTTTTTTAGCAAAGTTATACACCAAATGTCTAAATGATAAAGATGTACCAGATGATTGGAAGAATGCAATATTAATATCAATATTTAAAAAAAGTGATAAAGAAGATATTAAAAATTACAGACCTATCAGCCTTTTATCAGTTTTATACAAAAATTTTACCAAGATAATCACAACTCGTCTACAAAGAACATTCGATTTCCACCAACCAAGAGAACAAGCTGGATTTTAAAAGTGGTTTTAGTACAGTAGATCATATCCAGGTATTGAAAGAAGTTATACAAAGGACAAATGAATATGAGCTGCCATTATGCTTTGGATTTGTAGATTATAAAAAGGTATTTGATTCTATAAATATTTATTCAGTGATTAAAGCATTGGATCATCAAGGTATAGATCCAGGATATTGTCATATTTTAAAGAATATTTATAAAAATGCAACAGCAACAATTAGATTACATAATGATACTGGGAAAGTCAACATTGAGAAGGGTGTAAGACAGGATGACTCCATATCTCCAAAACTTTTTACAGCAGTGCTGCAAGAAGTATTTTGTGGATTAAAATGAGAAGCTAAAGGAGTGACAGCAAATGAAGATAATTTAAGTCATTTAGATTTTGCAACTGATATAGTTGTTTTGGCAAATAATGCTTTGGTGTTACAGGAAATGTTGCAGGAGTTATCAGATGAAAGTAGGAAAGTAGGACTAAAGATAAATGTTAAAAAGACTAAAGTAATGTTTAATGGATTTTCTCAAAATATTAAAATAAAGATCGATTATGATGAGTTAGAAGAAGTTAACAGTTACAAATACCTTGGTCAGATTATTAATACAGATGGAAACATAATGGATGAAATTAATCATAGAATTAAACTTGGTTGGAGTACTTTTGGTAGAAATAACTTGATACTAAAAGGAAATATGTCTAAGTGTCTGAAAAGGAAGGTTTTTAATAAATGTATTTTACCAGCTCTTACTTATGGATCTGAGACTTGAACACTTAATAGAAGAGCAATACAGAGACTTCAGACCACTCAAAGAAGTATGGAGAGATGCATGTTAGGAGTAACAAAAAGAGATCACTGATCTCATTGGAAAAATTAAAAGACTGAAGTGGAGTTGGGCTGGACATATTGCTAGAAGAGATGGTAATAGATGGACGATTGAAATATTAAACTAATTGCCAGGAGATTATAAAAGACCCAGAAAGAGACCACATGTGAGATGGATGGATGAATTAAGAACGTGTGCAGGGGTGATATGGAGAAGAGAAGCTAAGGAATGGAGAAGATGGATTAAACCTGGAGAGACTTTCATCCTGCAGTGGATTGATAATGGTTGATGATGATGATGACTCAAGTATATTTAGGTGCAAAAAATTATATATGTAACTGAAATATATATACACACTGTGTATAAAGGACTTCAGAATGATTACCACATTTATCTGCCATGAAGATAATTTTGGATTTGAATCTGAAGATATTTTCAGATAACATATTGGTTTACAACCTTTTTTATTTTACGTAGATGGCTCATAGCCAATCTACTTAGCTATCCAATTATTGGTCAGTAAATTGGTAATTATTCTTATCTGGACAATAAAACAAGATTAGAAAAAACTATCATGACACAGTAATTGGCAAAACTATGAATTTTCTTTTTCCTTTACAGTCCTTCTTAATGAGGCTGTTACATTAAATGTTTACTTCTCATGAACTATTGGTAATAATAAACGATTGACTATTTATAATTTTAGGATAATACATTAAGAAAACTGTCATTATTAAATAAATACTGGAATTTGATCAATACCATTTTTCTAATTAAGAAATTTCTACACAATTTTATCTAATCTGTTTTAAGTAGTCAACCTTGAAAAAGTGAAGAAATAAGATTATGATAAATGCATCAATATTTTTTTGCACTCAATAATTCATTTTTTGTTTTCAAGTTAAATGTCATTATTGAAATTTTTGTGTTTAAAAAAATGTTCCCTCTTTTTAAAAAGTAAAGGATTCAAGAATCTAAAAAATAAACAAACAAATAAACATATTATTTAAAATTGTAAGATTACAGTAAATTTAATTACAGTGTAATTAAACTGTCAATGACTTTTTATCACATGTAAAACACATAGTTTTTAAAAACTCAAGACAATATTATTTGGTAATACGCAATTAATTTCTTGAATAAAAAAAAAAAAGAGCCTATGGCCACTTTTCAATTATAATTTTTTCTTTAAAGATTAATGTGGAAAGAATTATTGGTACATACGTATTACCCCTGCTGCTCATGTTTGCAAAGACAGAAATAATATTGTATCTTTCTTTAGTAGAGGGGAGATGTTTGCGACAGCATTCGGCCATGGTATTAATAAGTAATATCACTGATCACAACTTTCCAATTTAATATATTTTAATTAATCACTGTCATATTAGTGAATTTCCCTTGACGATCAAGATAGAATTCTACAACTGATGAAATATTTTCTAACAATGCTTTAAACTTATTTCCTTCATACTGTGGTAATGCTATACTGGTTTAATTGATAATAGTATGTTAAATGAATTTAATATTCATAAAGGTGACAGTTATTTATCCATATAGTGCCTGTATTCCTGAGTCAACAAACCTACTTTCAACATCACATATTCATATGCAAAGAATATTCATTACAATTTGTGATATAAATCTTTAAATACTGAAATTTATTGTTGAAAATATGAATGAAAATAAGAAAACTATTAAAAGAATTTAAAAGTTGTATTCATTTTTAATTGCAGTAAGATAAGAATCAGCTTAATTATTTAAACTATTCTATTGATATTTTGTTTTTAAACTAAACTTGAGAGGTGAGGGGCATTGATTAATATCTTAAGCATTTTCAAAACTGCTGACTGAAATTAGAAAGCACTAATTTGTCTAGGAAATGTCAAAAGGTCACTCAGTTTGACTTCTTGGTCAAATGAATTTGATAAAACGTATTTTAAAATATAATATTAATTTTTAATATTTAAATACAAATATATATATATAAATACAAATATATTATCTATACTGAACTTAATGTAATTAGAAAAGATTTGAACTTAGACTTTCAAGCTCCCTAGAACTATTAACTCCATCTTATACAACTAATACACATGACCACATATATGTGGAAAAAATCAACAATCTCCAATATCTAGATTTTGTGCTGAACCAGCACTCATCAGTTGGACCGGATATATAGTGTACTGTCTACAAATAGATGGTCCAAAGATATTGGCATTTAAAGTATTTAAAAGCTAAAAAAAAAAAAATTTAAAGATCTTCTAAATTGACACATTTAAAATTTTTTTTTTTAGTTTGTGTAATTTATTTTTTTTAAAACGTACAATGAAAGTTAAATTTTTCGTTCATATGTAATTAAAAATAAAAGTTAAAATTGGAAAGAATAAAAGACAAGCAGATTACTAATTCAAACAAAAATAAAAATTCTGAAGTAAAGATTACAATCATTAAAACTTTTTTTTTTTTGGAAGCTAATTAAAGATGGCAGAATTATGCTGGAAAAAAAAAGACTTTGTAAATTAAATTTAAGAAAGAGTGTACAAGATTATTATCTTGTATGCTGATAAAAGGACAAAAGAAAATAGATGCTCAGAGAAGTCTAAAAATGGATTGCAACTATAAAAGGTCAGAAAAACTTAAAACTGGGTCTTTGTCTTTTCCTTAACTAGCAGCTTCCATTAGGTCCAGGATAGAGAAAATATCCTATCCTGGATGATTCATATGCGAGACTATCACTACTCAAATGCTGAGGTGAATCGTTATTCGGAATGGAACTTATGTGTTTTCAGATACCTTTCTTCATATAGGTCACTCAGAAAAACCGTCGAGTCTAGCCATTAGGACAGGCCAAAAACCTACAAAAATGTCAACAGAGTGAAACTAGTTAACTTCAATGGGCTCTTCAAAATGTGTACTACACAACTTACCAGTAAGATTATTCTTATCCTGATTGTGACTAAATTAATCTTATAATATACTATTAATAGAGACATTTGCAGAATTATCATTCAAGGAACTTCACAGAAGAAACTTAAGAAGTAAACTTTAATTATTAAACTGTTTTAATTAATTGATTCATATCTGGATTAGCATACATATATTATTTCCAACTTATTAGTAATTTGTGATTTTAATATTTTAATTTGTTAGAATAAAATATTTATTTATAATATCAACTTTTCATTGTGCATTATTAATGACAGTTATTAAATTTATTAATGTTAGCTTATTAGGAATTGAGTGTATAATTTACCTTTGCCAATATTTGTTGATTAAGCCCCAGGAATAATATTCTCTAAAAAAATAAAGTTATGAAAAAACATAATCCTAATCTTTTACTTACTTGCATCAAAATTATGGGATACAAGGAAGTTAAGAGTTTATTAACTATGGCGCCCTCTTATAAATTAAAACTAACTTCATTGACAATTCCTGTCATAATAATTAGTAGGCCAATTAATCAGGAAATATAGCTATGTTTTTGAAAATAGGAACAAGATATATTTCTCTCTCCATAGCTTGATTAACTTTCACTTTATAGTGGGTAAAAGAAAGCCTACCAGAATCTATTAAAACGTGAGAACGTTACACTAGTAATACTAATTTAATAATAATATTAATTTTTGTTATTAAACTTTTTTTTTTATGTATAATACTTAAAAACATATAATAGTCTGAACAGGCAATAAGATTATGATTAATTATTTAATTGTTATATAAAAATAAAAAAAGACATTTTGGGGTCAGTAAATCTGCTTTCTAGCATATTTAAATACTTAGTTTATATATTTGATACACAAAATGGAAATGGATAAAAATAAATCAGGATCAAATGTTAACTTCTCTGAGCTTAACTGACTAGCATGCACTTGGACTCAACTAGTGAGCATAGATTTATCAAACTTGAGTAGTCCTAATTGGGTGCAATTTTTTATATTTCTCACCTTATAACAAGTTTCTTTCCTTTATCAATATTAATAAAAAATATTAACTTAAAAATGAAGTTAAAAAAGAGAAGTTATAAATAAATATAATAAAAATAAGCTAAACGTTTTTGAGGATCCATGCCTCATAATCATAGCTTTCTTAAAAATACATAATAAAATATACACAAAGATATATAAAATTAGCACGTGTCACGTAGACAATTTCTTTGATATATCAAAGCAAGTGTCTTTTCTATTTATAGCATTAATATTTCCATTAATATAGAATGCTTCTTTTATTTTCCTCTTATGATCATTTGATTCAGTGCATAAAATTATAGGATTGGAAGGAATAAAATTATTAGTAATATCTCGAGTAGTAACAATATAAGATAATGTTGACAATTGATTGTAGTCATGACAACATCATTTCAAAATGCATAGAAGAAAGCTATCATGAATTACTTCTAATATTGTGTATTAAAAATGAAATAAATTAGCAAATGCTACCTAGGTTGTCATTATAAGCCAATGATACATAATATCATATAATATTAATATCATCTCTGTTATTTATTACTTTTTACAATGCTTTTTTACAACCCATTATTGAGTTTCAATTGCCCCAGCAATCTTCTTCAGAACAATGCTTTTTTACAATCCACTAGTGACAGTTTTGATTGCCCCAGCAATCTTCTTCAGAACTTTTAGAAGAGCATTGCTGGGGCAATTGAAACTGTCAACAGTGGGCTGTAAAAGAGCATTGTAAGAACATAGATAATGATTTAGAAATATAAGTAGAAGTGGGGCAATCAAAACTGTCAATAGTGGGTTGTAAAACAGCATTGTAAAAAGTAATAAAGAATGTAGATGATATTAATATTATATGGATTTGGCAATGCAATAAGAAAAATAAAGTAATAATACATCATAAAGAAGATATGCAATACCATTAGCAATGTTAATGTATAACATCAGCCAAATATAGATTCATGAGTGCAGTTAATTATAAAGAAATATGATAAAAATAAAAGATTTCATTTTCTATTATTTCAAACAATATCTTTTACAACTAGTGGTAAAATTACTGGCAACCCCCCCCCCTACCAGGGAAGTGGGGAGGGACACACCATGGCTTAAAAACTTGCATCCATGATTAGGTTTTATTATGGAATCATCTTTTCAAGATAGAGTGCTTTGGTTGTTTTCGTGATTGCAATGATTATCAATTTTTTCCAAAAAGATAGATGTAAAATAAATATTTCAGAACAAATTAAAAATTTTCATTATAAAAAGTGTGTATTTTATCTGAAAAAGCATCTGTGAAGATTAGCATTATTGAGAAACACACCATATGTATATATGTAATATAAAGTATACTACTTTTTCTATGTGTTCCCAATGTAAATATAATACCCATTTTCTCCAGACAATGGTTTCTTCTGTTTGAATTATATATATATATATTAGTGCTTTATTTATTAAATATGTAAGTTATTGATTTGTCTTTCATTAACCATATGGTTTTTAAAATGAGACGATGGTTCTTAATTATGATCTATTGGCTGAATTAATACAGATGAATTTAAATCTGTTTTAAGTTTGAATTTCATGTTGAATTCCATCATAAAGGCAGAAATGCAAATCATATATCATGTGTGAGGTCATTTTGTTCTTACAGGTTTTCTGATAAAGAGAAAGTGAATGTTACATTTATATTGATAGTAACCTGTCTGCATTATATATAAGTCAATGTTATATTAATTATATTCGAAAACAGAAAGGATATATAATGAATAACGTGAAACAAATCTATGTGAACATTTTAAATACACATGATTTAACTATTATTTATAGCACTTATTTGTGATTAAAAACATTTCATTTTAAATTGATTTACTAATGTATTACTTTTCTTACAATGCCATTTAAAAAAAATCATCAACCAATGAATAAAATTGCTTTTTCATTGACAAATACTTCTAATTTTATTTGCGTTGCTTGTCTGTTTGTTTGCTTATTTTTTTCACACTAAATTAAGAGATACATAGAAAGATATCTAATAACTTCAAAAAATTCTCTAAATGAAGAACATATTCATTAACCAATACTAAATATTTTGATGGATATCAGTGATCGTTTTTTACTGCTTTCTGCCTTATCTTTGCATGCACAGGTCTTGGAAAATAAAATGGGTTCAAACAGCTCTGAACAAACATTTTTCTAGCATCCCTCCAATGAAGAACAGTGAAGAAGAATATATTTCTTATCAGGCTAATCAAAAATTGTTTGATGTGGGATTTATGCTTTCTTCCTTGTTTAACTCTAGCTAAGAAGGACAAGATTCCCCATTTACTAATAAATAACTGAAAAGCTACGCAAATATACTAATTACTACCTCACAAGACTCTTCATATCATACAAATATTGTAGAAATAAGTTTCTAAATATATCTATGAACATTTATTATAAAGCAAATAATTCTAATATTGGAAGATTAAGTTTTATCAACACTGACAACAATATCTATTTATGCAACTACTGGAAAAAAATAGTGTAAAAGTATTTATTAAGAACATTTAGAATATTACTCTATTATTAACTTTAATTATTACTATTTTTCAATATATTTCCACCAAAATTTATGTAATAGATCTAAGGAATACCTAATGCATCTCTTTGATAAATGTGAATATTCAGTAATTTAAAAAGAAATTATAAGAAGAGAATACCTTTCCCTTATCAATATTTTTACCTCAAACTTCAGCAATGATCAATCTATTAAGATTTGTGCACTTTTCATGCTTCTCATAAATTTCAAGTTACTATGAATTATGGCTAAACTAAGATATGATACTCATGATTTTACAATAAAAAGCATTCAATCTAATGAAATTGATATTTAAAAAAAACAATCCTGCACCACTATTTTCTTTTTTCCAATAGGCATCATTTATTGCATCTACTTTTTTTTATATTAATACCATTCAAAAGTAATTATAACTGAACAGATATGCGCTAAATGGGATTAAGCTTCAGAGTAAAAAGTAAGTGAAACTACACTTGTCTCACTTGCCTTAAATTATTCAGAGTATACTGAAAGAAATATTGATAATTAAATCAAAGATCAAATAACTATTGTCAGATAGTATTATAAAAAAAAAGATGCACATTTGGATAAATTAAGCCACAAAAAAAAATTTAGTGGAAAAAAATATAGAAATAAGTGTAACGGCATTGAAAATCTGTTATCATTGAAGTTACTCTGAACTTATTTAAAAAATAAATACATAACTTTAAAAATTTGCTTTTGAATAACTTTTTAGATAAAACATCATTTTTTTTAGAAAGCACAATTAAGTTTAAAACTTTTCATCTGTTTAAGCCACATTCAATTTATTAGCAGATTATATATATTTTTTCAGTAAATATTATCACCTGAAACTAATATGTGAAAATTAATTCCTACTTTGTTTAATTAAAGAATGAAAAAACTGTATAATGAAGAAACTTTTATTTTCATAATTCATCATAGATGCACGCATATACCCATCTGTCTGAAATCTATATGTGCTGTATAAACTAAATACATCAAATATAAATGAAAAACAATAACTTTTACTTAGCACTTAGATTTCTCTTTACTAAATAATTTATAATTTTATTTTCAAATGGTAATATCCGATTAAACATTTGCATATATATATATATGCTTGAAGTCTCCTTTAAATCAATTTTGTTTGTTTTTTGTTTTTTTATAAAAAAAAATGTACATAATTATGATAAAGAGAGAGAGAGAGAGAGAAAAAGATCTTTCTCCTCCCTACTATAACAAATTACGAAATAAAGAATCCGGTCTTTAATAAAAACTTGTATTGTCATTCATTCACATCATTGTGAATTTACTGTATAAAGTGAAAATAGCTAAGGGACATTAATATTTGATAAATGTACATATTTATAATAAAAAATAAATTCTGTCTGGTCATTCCACTTTGTGAAATGACTTAAATAATGCTGAAAACAGAAATTTAAAATTAGAATTCAATGAACATTTCTCTCGCTAGATGGCAGAAAATTCACTACTATTTTAATAGAAATTGACAGAAACTTTAAGAAGAAATCTTACTATGCATAAATTTAATAATGATATATTCAATTCTTGTAATATATATTTTTCCACAATTCAATCACTTAATTGTTGCAATTAAATAATAAATATATATGTTTAAAAAATAAAATGTTTTAAATTGTGTTTTAAAAAGGATTTATTTTTAAACGTGATTTAATCAATTATCATTTAAAGTAAATTATGATTTAATAATGCAAAAACACAAAAAAAATTATGTTGTAGCTCTAAAACTTAGACGCTAAAATAAATTGTATGAAGAGTATAACAAGCAATGGAAAACTATAGTGGATGATGACCACGTGTTATTGGTCGCACTTATTTGTCTAATCATTCTACCTGCTTTTGGATCATGAATTTAACATTAAAATATTTATCATTAAAATATTATCAATTCCCTCATAAACTTATTTGCCTTCTGGCTCGATTTCATAATAAATATAAAAAAATTGAGAGAGTTCAAGATGGTGTCAATCTAAAAGTTTTGTTTTAGTTTTCATTAAAATCAAACTATATAATAAGTAGAGAAATTAATTTTAAATGTACTTTACAGATATTTATTATATTTATTCTGTTTAAATAATTGTTTTGGAGAGTAACTTTATTCTAAATTGTAGACCTTGAATAGATTATCCTATACTATATAATATAAATTCTGATATTTTTAATATTATAAAAGTTTTTGTTTATCACTTATCTATAGAAAAGATTTTCGTGTTTTTTTTTAAACTTTTGATTATAATTTAACTTATATCAAAAAATATGAATTCTTTGACTCAAACATGGTTTGCCATCTTGTTTATAAATTCATGATTTTTTTTCTTATTAACGCAAATTAATATTAATATTCTTTTCTTTTACTATAAAAATCGTAATATCCAGTTTATGAATTAAATTTTAAAAAATCAAGAATGAATTATCATGAAAAATGTAAAGACATTTCTGATAAATTTTCTCTAAGTATGTTGGTTAACTTTTCTAAAAATGAATTTTCCATCTTTATATATATACCATGGCATTGGACATTATGCATAAGTGATGTTATGCACAAAAAAATTAATAAACTCATGCACACAAACAATAATAAATATATTACTAGTTTGTTTGGAAATGTATTTCTCCATTTTTTAAATGAGCCCATATGTTAGTATCAATGGTTTAAAAATATAAAATATCTATTTCCAAAAAAGTTAAAGATTTAAAAAAAAACATGTAGCATTCTGAAACTTAAAATATTTTGTAAATTAAAATATCTTTATCATAGCAGGCTCAATCTAAATGTATTTAGTAAAATAAAAACTATTAATACTTTGGTGTCAAATGTTCTTTCAAGTATTTTCCACGTATGAAGACAATCAAAAGATTGCTCATGCAGAAAAAGATCAGTCAGTGGATGATCCTCACCATTATTGTGGAAATGTACAATATCTCAAATTGCTTACGGAAGTTTCAGGGCAATAGTAATTGGATTCCAAAAAAAAGGATATATATGAAATTTACCTAAATCCATGAAAAATATATTCTTGTTAATATATGTACATACAATGAAAGTAATTAGAAATGCTACTAATAAACATTTTTAAAAAGATAGATCATATTAAAAAAAACAGAAAACCTTTAGGTAGAATTCAAATTTCCATTTTGACAATTTCATTATTAATCTATAAAATCTTGTCATTCTTAATCATATATATATAATAAAGAGTTTGCCAATAGCTCTAATTTTTTTATGATAAATATTTAATAGTTAAGTATCTGATAAATGCTGGGCTTGAGTTGGTATTTTGAATCTGGTGCCCTAGCTTCTCACTGACAAGAGCCATCGCTCGAAACCGATCTGGGAAGACAATCCTAGATAAAAAATGCAAATGTTCTCTTGTGGCATTTATCATTAAAAAATAAATAAGTAAATAAAATAAACTAGTTTACAGCTATTAGCACATTCTTTATTTTACATATTTGTAAATACAAGATAGATAGATATGTCATGTGATGTGTGACTTGATTTTATTAATATATATATATATGTTTTAATGGATATATAATTATAAATTTTAGTATGAAATTTTAAAACATCTTAATATATTACATATTCAATAAATATGATTGCCATGTTCTTGGATAGATGCTCAATCATATTATTTTGGTACACAAATGTCACATAACATACCATGCAACTAGTCATTTAATTATCTTTTTTTAATTAACAAGATTTACTTAAAATAGTGCTTTTATGAGAATCATTAGCTGTATTGATAAATTGATTCTTAGCTGTGTGATATTATAGAGTTCTATGAAGGCACTGCTATGTTTCAACTTTAAATGACTCTTTTGCAGCTATTTTTAGTTTGCCAATTTTATATTTATTTGGTGGTAAAAACTAGAACTAAAGTAAATATTGATTTATTTATTATTTAAAAAAAAAATCTAAAGATGTCAGTAGTCAACAGTCAACAAAAGCCTAAAAACATTAATTGGTAGATTCTTTGATCTTGCCTGTATAAACAAGCTTGTAAATTCTTTTTCACATTTATTAGCAATGAGCAAAAAAGTTGCATATTTTCCATAATTTATTTAATTATTTATGATTATTTTTACAAAATATTTGTATAACAATTATTAAAAAAAATATATTTTTATGTTTATACTTATGATTTTTGGAAATATTTTTAATTTTTAAAAATACAAATTACGAGGTTCGAATTTTTGATAAAAAGAAATCAACGATCATTATACTCTGTCAAATACCATAGTCAAAACTCTTTGATACTTTAATAATTATAAATGAAATTTGAAATTTTAGAACAGAATTTCATAACTTTATAATAACTTAATAAAAATTTGTTTGTGTTTAACAGTTTGCAGTTAAAATCATAGCAACATTATGGTGCTGTAATAACTATATTTTCTCTGCGGTGTTTTAAACCTACTTATAATCTTATAGTACTAAGCATGGTTTTATTTTATACTGCAGTTGCCATTTTAAAATTATAGTTGGAAAAAAAAAGAAATATAAGCATTATCTGGACTTTTTAGACAATAACAATACCTAATTTGCATGATAATGATGCAGAACTTAACTCCACATGCCAACAGAAATGTCAATTTCTGATTGACAGAAAATGATGAACAAAAGGAAAAATTATAATGTTCACTAACTGGTTTACAAATTAACTTTACAATAGTTTAATATTTTTCAAATAAATAATCAAAATTATGCACTTTTATTTAATTTTAAATTTTTATTATACCCATATTAAAAAAATAAAAAAGTGTTTTTTCTTAATATTACAAATATATATATCCCAAAGAAATGTGCTTATAATTGTACTTTCAAATGTGTATTGTACCTACTGAAGTTTGAGATGAGTTTCAGTATGTGGTAAAATGTCAGTGATAATTATTTTTTCTTTTGTTTGATTTTGATGGTGGATACCTTAACCTATGAAGCATTGAACTGTGTTGCTATGACAATAAGAATATTGATATAAAAATTATTTATTAATTTTATAAGATTGTGAATTGATTTTATTTATTTTGAAATGAGTATGTGAATAATAAAGCATATAGTTTGGATAAAATTATTGTTCTTTTGTGATTATAAAATATTAAAGATTTTAAGACTTCTCATTTGATAATTTAATATACAAAATTAACTAAGTGTATGACACACTTGAATGAGAAGCTATAAAGATACACAGAAATTATTACACGCTAAGGGCTTTCGAGGCCTTTTGCCTCATATTCATAGCGGTACTGTGAACTGCAGAACGCAAATAATACACCTAAATGTTTAATATTTCAAATATTTTTATTTTATTTGTATAATATTATATTGAAAAAATATATATGTGAAAATATATTTCCAGTGTAGCATAGTGAGAATGTATTATCAATTGTTTAATTTGAGTTAGAATAAAAAAATGGTATTTGTATTATGAAACATCAATGTTTGTCATATGTAATAATTCTAAAATATTTGTTTGTTTACCGTTATTCTTGTATATAAAACATTTATTTGAGAGACACTAATTAAAACTGACCAAGAAGTTAACATCAATTGGAAAAGTTATAAATAGAGCTGAATAAAAAAAAATCTCTCTCTCTCTATCTTAGCTTCAATAAAAGTGAATCTAAGTTCCTTCTTATGATTTTTTAAATTTATTTTTAAAAATATGATTGTAAAATAAGTAGAATGATGGGCTGAGAGCAATAATGTTTGTCCATTGGCAGGACAGAATCACTGAATTTGTGAGCATGACAATTTATTGAAATATGAAAATTAAACCTCAGCATTTCAAAAAAAACATTAGAATGTTTCTTAGTATTAAAAAATAGATATTATCTACTTTTCAATGAAGACTAAAAGTTAACAACACAAAATGTACACAAAGATTATGTTCACTTACTGATATAATTTGATAAGCTTGATGGATAATTTATGCACCAAATAAAAATTGCTTCAATTTCCATAGCATTGTCATGAATGAAACTAACATGTTCATTTGTAATGTTTTATGAATTGATTGCTTGCTAAATGAAAGAATATCTTTAATGAATCATTGTGGATAAAATTAGTGTTTACACACTTATAACATTAGGTAGATCAAATATCTGCTGAATAAAAAGATAATTTGGATATATAATATCAGAATTAATAAAATATGATTCAGATCTAATAGCTTTTCATGATATTTCTACTTTTTCTGGAATAATAATACATCACTGGATCATGATTAAAAAATAAACATTAGAACTATGTTACTATTTTAGAAAGGCTATATTTAAAGACTATTACACAGGTCATTAACTTATATTTATCATTATTATTGCTATATATTTTTTTCTTTTCATTTAATGTGTGTAATATTTATTGATATAAATCATAGTATAATTTTAGGTTAAATAGTAATCTATTTACATACCTAAATATAAAAGTTATATCTTCCTATGTTTGAATTTATATTCTGCTGCAAAATAATTATTGTTTAATTAAAAATATTCATTTTTTATTGATTGATTGGTTATAAATTAACTTCCAGTATATCACTTATATTAGAAGTTCAAAAAGATTATATCATAATAAATATTTACTTTCTTTTCTTCTCTTAAATTTATATTAACAAGTAAATAGATTCATATATATTATGTAGACTAACTATATTTTTCTGTGAAATATAAAAAGAAAATATCTTAAACTCTCTTATATTTTGGAAAGTATAAACATTCTGCAACATAATTGCATTACATAAACATGTTTATATTTAGTATTCAATAAGTGGAGATATATGTGCAATCATTTAAATATGAAGTTAATGTCAATTGAAAACCTATTGCATAAAGTATAATCAGATTACACACACATATTTTAAATGTTTATTTGCCATATATATATATATGATTTTAATTTATATCAATTTGTTAATAAATTTTGAATTAATTTAAAACAAGTAAACTTGCCTGGATGTCATTCAATTTTACAATGCAAATTTATTGGTTAATCATATTTGGATGAGATGATATTCACTAATTGATCATACCACATAATTCATCAGAAGCAGTTACAAAATAATTCATAAATCAAAACACAGGATGATTAAGAAAGTATAGTTACATATTTTCTTTGTATTGAATTTAATGTTTACTATTAGACCAAGTACAGATTTCATAAAGCAATAAATTAATTGATTTGATATTCTTCAATACTTAATAAACAATTAGAAGCTTATTGTAATTTAATCAAATATTAAAATTTAATATTTTAATTAAATTTACAATCCACACTAATAAACTTTAAGTATAATTAAAGCAAATCACTCTAATTTGTAATAGAATAAAAAGTATTACGATTACCAGCTTTATAACTGAATAAGATTACAATCTTTATGATAATATACTAACTTAATATAACATTCATTTTAATCAATAATGATTTAAAATAAAAGTCACAAACTTTTAATTGCAATTATTTTTACTCATCTTCAATTATTATCATATTTGTACCATCATCAATCATCGGGTCAATTCATATATAATTTCCACCCTAATATAACTGTTACTTATGTTTGATTACAATAAATTTAACAATCTTTCATATGGTTTAACAGTTATAGTCTAAAGTTTTAACAACTTAGCTTTATTAAACTCAAGAATAATTA
The DNA here is from genome assembly GCA_028023455.1 of Epiperipatus broadwayi. NCBI lineage: Eukaryota > Metazoa > Onychophora > Udeonychophora > Euonychophora > Peripatidae > Epiperipatus > Epiperipatus broadwayi. The sequence continues at coordinate 3,803,122 of JAQFVV010006303.1, read as the reverse complement.
GATGTGATTTGTCCATAGCATTTTAATAAGAATCAAATAGGAATGTATCATTTATTTTATATATTGTTATGATTGGATACTGAAAATCTTAAAATTATTTAATAGGATGCTTTTATTTTATATTTTAAGTTTGTGAAAATGGAAAGATATGTTAGGTTCATTGATTTTGTATTATTATTAAATATTTAATCTTATCATAATTGACTTAGTCAATAAGAGTATATTGATATTAGTGGAATAGTATAGCTGAGTTAGCAATACTTTTATTTTATTTAGTTGTAATTAGAGATCAATTATTGAATTATATATTTAATTAGATGTCATTGATATTGCAAACTTATAGGGCATATTAAGATTATTATTTCATCCATCCATGAATCATCTTATTTAAATAAAAATAATGTTTGACTTTTGGTACAAGTTTGTATTGTTATAAAGAGTGTGTTGATTCTTGAGGAATATTAAAATGTATCTGTGTAATTCCTGTCATTATTTCCATTCTATTATAAGGGGCTTATAGAATAGGCATATACTGTTATTTATAAAATAGTGATATTTAGTTTTATTGCTTTATTTTTAATCTATTGCAAATAATGCTTTTATTTTAGGGTAACTTGAAGTAATGGTTTTATGTTTTCTATCCATTGTAAATATTATTTAAATCTATGGGATTATAATAAAAATTATTATCATTGTTTTATTAACTTAAGTGTTTAATTGTTATTTGCAGAAGGATATGCACATTAGCTTAGTTAATTATTTTCATTCTGTTATAAATTACGCTACAATTCATGGGCATTATTAAATTAGGATTGTTCTTACTTGGTTCATATTTTTATCCTGTTACAAATGGTGATCAATAATTAGGCTATGACTCAATATACAGTTATGACCCATAATTTTATTCCATTATAAATGGTTTTCAATTTTAGGATATATTTTATTCAGTTAGAAATGATGCTCAGTAATTGGGTTATATTTTCATTCAGATTATATTAAAGTCTTTATTTCCCATGGTCATTATAGTTATTCAGTTACAAATGATTCCCAAATCTGTGATGCACTAAAAGAGCATACCTTCATTTTATTCTGTTACAAGTGGCTCTGCAATTCATAGGCATTATCAAACCAAGACCATTCATTTATGGCCCACATATTTATTCTGTTACAATATATATTTGTAAGAAAGACCATGTGTTTTCAACATCCACTATAGAAAAACGATTATTTTTATTATTATTATTTATTGAAATGCATTACAATTTTTAAAATATTATATAAAAATATAATAGATATAAAAACAAATCATTTGAATTCTAACATTTTCTGGTAAGTTAGATATCATGCCTTTTGAAATCTACAATAGAAAATGTCTGGGATTTTTTTTTTTTTTCAAAATTTACAATATAAGGGAAAGCCTTTTTTTTTATTATTGAAATATGCTTTTTTTAAAAATAAAAATAAAAAGATAAGTAGTTATTATACAACTCATTTGCCATGATGAATATAAAAAAATACTAATAACAAAAAGAAAAATAATTATGTTTGCATGTGTTCTCTCTAAAGTATTAAAGAAATTCTAGAGAGGGTCCAGGGAAAATCAAATAACTCATTAATTAAAACTGGCATCTACATAAATTTAACCAACTAATATCTGAACACTATATGCATGTGCTGAAATCAAAAAATGTAAGCTTATGTTGAATACTTCTGAATAACATCAATGCAAACATTAAAATATAAGGATACATTGCAAACAAAATGCACTAGGTGATGCAATGACACAAATAGTCAGTGACAATTCTGACAAGGTAAAGATTATTTATATATTTTATAAAATATTTAATTCATAACAAAAATTTATATCACTACAAGATTTTCTATGAAAACATTTGTTTTTAAAACAACAACTATCATTAAAGCAAAACGGAAACAATTTCTCCTAGGTAAGCAAAAATGTGCTTTTTTCAAAACAGTAATGATATTATTTAAAAAAATTTTAATAACAATAAATTGAATGTATACATTTAAGATTTTTTTTTTCTTTTTTTGATCATAACTAATTCTAAATTTATCTTGACTGTAATAATATAGAATTCAAATACCTAATATTTTATTTTACTAATTATGTTCAATGGTGCCAAATGTCATTGTTATAGATAAGAATATATAGAAATTTATATATTTTGTAAACATCAAATATTAACTTTTAAAATGTCTCTTCATTTGGAAGCTTACATTTTTAATAAATAATGTTAAAGATTGTCAATATATGATATAGAAAAAAAATTTGATTATAAAAATAAAATATTCAAATATGGAGGTATGTGGATAGGGCCCATTCAAAACAGAAAAGTGAAGTTTGCAACTAAATAAGTTAAAAAATGAAATTCAATCAGTAAAGATTTGATTATTTTTTATTGGCTTTGCTATAATTTTTAATAAGAATTTTTTTTACATATTTCACTTTATTATTATTATTTTCTAATATTTGGAAAATTCAAATATGATTTTTTAGGGTTTTATTTTGCAAATTTATATTTGTAATATATCAATTATAATTCATTGATTCATAATATTGAATAATGGTTTTAATACTCAAATTGCCAATAGGAAATGGAGGGAAAATGTTGAAAAAAGTGAAAGAATTTATAAGAAGAAAGTTGTCTGGAAATATAATTTTTAAATATATTGTAATGAAATTTCTCCCTTGATTTCCAAATAAAAATAGCAACACTTGCATTATGTTTTATTTTCTATTATATCCATATCTTTTGTAAAATCTCTATCTTGTGTCTTAGTTTGAGAGTTTCCTCAATACTCAACATGAATGACATCGTTGAGATAGTATAAAACCAGTACAGAGCATGTGCTAGATCCATATGAATAAATCTTAAATAGAACTGATAAAAAAATTCAAAACCTATTATAACCAATATTATCAGGTATATAAAGCATCAAAAGTTTGGTGAATCATCACTCACTAAATAAAGTTTTTTTTTCCATATTTTTCTTGGATATAATTTTATTTTACTTTATAACTTTGCCCAAGAATATAATCTAACAAACAAAGATGATAGTTTATTATTTTTAACTCATTGCTCAGGACAAATGAACCAAGTTTAAAGAATAATGTTATGCAGTAGTTAGTGAATCTTGCTCATAACCGGAATTTATATCAGATGGAGCTTGAAGAGTTTTTGTCAAATAACAGAATTTTCCAAACAAATTTAGGATTCCCCCCCCCTTCCCCGCATCAAGTTGTCCCCAACCCAGCTAACTATTTAATATTGACTAGCAAATATATATTAACCATTTTTACTTTGGAGAATAAAAATCACCGCTTAATTAGGTTTGGTTAAATGACTGGGGATGTAGTGATCCCTCCAATAAAAACTCTAAACACAATTGCAATAAAATTAGCTTCACCACTGCGTTAATGATTTCTTTTTTATAATAATCCTCAATTTCCATTTTATCAGGAATTTGATTTTAGACTTGAATATGAATGAAAAAACTTTTTAAAAAATATAACTTTTTTTTTTTAATTCTAAAAACAACTTTGTTTGCAAATAAAATTCATTATATTTTTATTTTTTAATTATGCCAATGCATTTTAAAGTTCAATGAACAAAATATTTTAATTTGCAAATTTTAAATAGTTTTCCATAATTATATTAATAATGAATTCTTTATTCATAATAATAAAACAATATTGATAAAATATTTAAATTTCAAGCTTTTTTTAACTCAAAAAATAGCCATATGAATTTTATCATTTTTGACTTCCCAGACCAATTGTTGTCCTATGGGTTTAGTATAGTCGTAAACATGACAAACTGGAGAGCCAAAGAGTTCCTGGACAAAGTTTAACCTATTACATCCGATACTTAAATGCTGTGATGACTTCTCAAGTGATTAACTATTTTAATATCTATTCATTATTCTTTTCCTTTTCGCTTTTCATTTGACCAATATATATATATATATTTGGATTGTATAAAAACATTAGATCTTTTGATGCGTTTCACTTATTCTTAAAATCTTTATAGCAATTTGAAACTTATAAACTGAAGCAGAAGAGTCAAAAATATACAAATATATATATATATCCTCGCAAATTAGCTCTCCAATTATTATCCAGCCATGCCAACGCTAATTAGGTTCAGATTAAAAAAAAGTTCATATATATACATAAAATATAATGCTATGTTTTATCAAAGAAATCAATATTAATTGCCATTCCCAGTATTACACACTTCTTCAATCTCATACAAGTTTCTTTTACAGCTCTTGGTTTGTTTTCAAATGAAATATCACTGCGTTATATTCTGAATCTCTTGATTAGTGTTTATTTGATTATCTATTTTAAAACAATTACAGGTATATATCATTTGATTTACATATATTTATAAATAATCTAATATTGATCTAAAATACAGAAATTAATTTTAACATAATCACTGCTGTAATTCTGCTAGTTTGATAATCAATGAGAAATTTTAATTGTACCACTAAAAAACAATTTGAAATTTCAAGCAGTAAGTAAATCTTTTCTTATGACTTTCCTACTTATTACTAGGTTTTTTGTTTTCCATAAAAATATACACGTGTATATTATTACAATCCCATAAGTGTATATAATTTATGGTTCCATAAATAAAACCTAATTATTGAGCTCTATATCAAAGGCGTAAGCAGAGAGAGAAACAAGTCAGAATAACTGGTAACAAATCTGGATAAGATTCATCAATCAAAAACAACAATAGGAAGATATTAATTAAGACACATATTTAATAAAAGAATGCTAAATCAATATCAATTATTAAAATAAATAATTATGTGAGAATAGTTTCTTTGGAGATCATATGCTATTTAAGCATCCTAGGGATAAATTGGTTGGTAAACCTTCTATTCAATTGACTAACCTGAGAATTTATATGCTTTCCTAAGCTGAGAATTAATCCAGAGACCTGCCAATCAGTCTCTGTGCTAAAGTAAAATTATTATATGGTTAGTTGCTCAGGAGAAAATGTGATGTTTAGGATTTCAAGTTGGCAGAATGGTCAGAAACTGATTTTTTTTTTAAAAAAAAAGAGGAATCAATTCAAAAACCTTTTAATTATTGATTTTATCCATTACTACCAGATTAAATATGCACATCAATCAAACTTTTATGGCATCACCTCTTCCCAAGAGGAATTAAATCAGAAGATGGATGAATCACAGAAAAAAAATGTATATATAAAAGTGTTAAGTAAAATGTTATATCCTAATTGGTTACAGAAATGCATCCCAAAGAAATGGAGTTTTTGTTAATGGAATAATCAAATTGATAAAGGATAAATATTGATGAAGCATATTGATTGCTAGGCTAAAATCATGCTTTAATCATATGTTTGAAAAGCTGGTTGTGCAATGGAAAATCATCGATCAAATAAATTTATATTAAAACTATTTATCACAAAATATTGAAAATGCCAATAATTTATGTTAATCAACTTTATTCAATTAGATGATAAAAAAAAATTTGATAGAAAACATATTATAAAATATTTCTCAATCCATTGGTATTACACAAGGTTTTAAAAAGTTTTATTTTCATTACCAATACAGTGTTAAATTCAAAGTAGCTGCTAAATCTCCATTGTGACTTCTTTCAGTAATTGATTTTAATCTAATAAAAGTCATATAAAAATGGCAACTCAATCCATTTATTCTACTCCAAAGTCATCTATTTTAAGCATGATTAATTAATAAGCATAAGTTATCATGCTATGCCCATATTTCCAGGCAAATTTATAGCCTTCACCAGAAAGGAAATTTGAACCTAAAGTACCTGACTTTTGTATACTATCCAACACATAGACTAAAATTCAAACACCTAATTACTTTGCTCTCAAGTCAACATTCTTGTATAGTTATATAGATCAGATTCTTAAGAGAGCAGTTACATTTTGGAATGAGCTTAATTTTATGTTAATTATAAGCAGAGAAGAATCATGGTATTTTTTTAGTAGGTAACAATACGTTCAATGAACCAATCTAAATAAATTTCTTCATTAATCATATTATTATGAGAAAGAAAAATGCACTGAAAACATTTCCAAACTATTATTTTTCACATTAATATTAATGATGTCAAAAAAATTAGCGATAAATAAGCAATCAAAAATCTAAATTGATGAAAATTAAAATTGATAATTTATAATTACCATTACAAAAATGTTTAGATAATGTCAATAAATATACACATATAAATCTAACAATGCTCAAGGCTAGATAGATAAATAATGTAAATACATGAAAGCAGTCAGCACTTAAACAATACTAATATTAATAACAATCAACAATCTCAATATGTTGTCATGGCAACCTCCTTTAAACAATAAAGATGGAAATCTACTTTTATATATGATTTAATATGTACTTCTCAAACTTTTTGATATGAGGGCCCCCTGAAAAACAATAATATATTTTCCAGCTCCCATCAACTTACATTTGAGCAAAAGCATAGTATTTGTTTATTACAATTGTAACAAAGAAGCTACATTTTAATTATTATTAGGTATATATATTAATAGTTTTATGCTTACATTACATATATAAAAATGAAAAAAAAGTGAAACAAAACTTACTAACAACATTCAGTAATAATAACCTTTATTCCTTTTTAATAATAATAATGTTTAATGAGATGGATGTGACTGGATATTATTACAGAGTCTATCAATATCTGATAAAATATTTGAAATTGCAACTCTTAATTTTTTTTCTAATGTATCTTCTGATACAGACAATCTATGCTTATTCTTAATTAGTAAAAGTAATAAAAAAGCAGTTTCACATAAATAAACTGAAGCTTTAAAGGCATCATAATATGTATTGTTGTCTTAGAAATGGAAGGATACTCTTCTTCTCTGCCATACCAAAATTCTGATGTATTAGAATTATGAAATTCTGTTTCAATTGACCATGGTAAATGTTGAATTTCTGGTAAAGAAGTAAATGGCAGTCTTACACAATCATGTTTTTTGTTTTCATCTAAATTGGGAAATACAATTCTCAAAGTGATAAATTATGATATTTCTATTATCTTCAGATATCAAAATATTATTTTCTTCAATAAATTCATGAAGAGATTGAAACATTTCTGTTTTACAATTTTTAGAATTATGTGACCATGCAGATAATTTACTTTGGAAAGCTTGCAATCATATATTTAGGCATAATATATTTCTACTTTGTCCTTGCAGAAAGAGATACAATTCATTAATTTTTCAAAAAATCCATCAAATAAGAAATTAACAATAACCTCTTTTGAACACAACACTGAATTGCTGGTTTATAGTTTTTAAATGCAAAACATTCTTGTATTGGTAGGATTGTTTTTTTTATATATAATTACTACAATCACTACTTCTGATAGTACTTTACTAAGAGATTCTTTCGTTTGTCAAAAAACTAAATTTTCCCTGTGAATAATACAATGAATGTGTTTTGAATTCTGGAAAACTTTTTGGCTTCTGCTACAAATCTTGATATTCTGCCAATCATGGTTGCAGCACTGTTAGAGCAAATTCCACCACACTTTTTCCAATCAAAAAGCATTTTCTATTAAAAAAATAGATCTTCATGAATTTGAAAATTATGCAGATATCTCACAAAAACCATTAAATTAGCATTGTTTATATTGATAGTTGACTCATTGAGCTGAATGGCAAAATAACTGCTTTGTCTTATCTATGACATTACATTAGTCCAGTGATAACTTTCTATCCATGTGATCTCATAAAATAAAATCTGCACAGAATCTTTTCACAAACTGAATCCATTAATTCTGATAAATGATGACATTTTGATGAACAACTTTCTCCTGATCAGAATATTATCTAATATTCACTTTAAAATGAATTCATTTCATTGTTAGATGATTGTAAATTTGTTTAATTCAGTCATTATATACAAATTTGTTTTTTGCCAGCGACTTTCATCACAACTGGACTTTTTTAAGGCCCACAACAAAATGTTCTGTGGCCCACTGGGGAGCCATGGCTCACACTTTGAAAAGCACAGATCTAATACATTTATATAAACACTAAAGATTGCAACTTGACTACAAAAATTGAAATTATTAATTCAAAGAAATTTAAACAAGCCTCATTAAACACCAGATAAATATAACCTATTCTGAATGCAAACTAACAAATAGTCAATTATAACATTCAAATTGCAATTATAACTTTCAAACTGCACTCCAATTATGTATTACTTACATAATAAAGCCTCATGTATCTTTAATATTTATATAAGTATATTAGACCATTAGTAAAGGCAGAATTCCACCTTTATCATTAAAAGGTTGCCTTGACAACAGTTTGAACACAAAAGCAAAACTCTCCATATAGAGATGGTGATCATGTGATGTTTAGTGGTTTAACAGTTTGAAATTGTTGATTCAAATTGCAATTATAACTTTCAAACTGCACTCCAATTATGTATTACTTACATAATAAAGCCTCATGTATCTTTAATATTTATATAAGTATATTAGACCATTAGTAAAAGCAGAATTCCACCTTTATCATTAAAAGGTTGCCTTGACAACAGTTTTTTATCACAAAAGCAAAACTCTCCATATAGAGATGGTGATCATGTGATGTTTAGTGGTTTAACAGTTTGAAATTGTTGATTGTTATTGATATTGGCATTGTCTAAGTGTTGAGTGTTTTTTAATGATTATATATATATAATGTTCAAATATAAATTAAAATTTAAACTTTTTGTAAGTAAAATATGCGTTTACTAACAAATTAAGATATATTTAAATCTGCAACCTATACTAATTAATTGTTTCTTTACTTGTCAATCAGATAAAATCATTGAGATCAGAGCAAAAAGTAGTAAGGAATGTTGCATATTCATAAGATATCTTTTTGATTATCCTCAAAAATTCACCAATATTACTCAACTTTCTTGATCTCAAAAGAAAAAATACTTGCTTAAATCAAAGCAATGGAAAAAAATTCATTTTCTTTCTCAAAAACAATATTTTTTCTCACAATGTTAACAAGTGAAAATGAAATGAGATATATGCTCACTATATAATCATTTGGATTAGCTGAATGCTATTAGTTTTAATCAATAGAAAAGTGTCATCAATAATATAACTTTAAAATCAACTGCCCATAGATCAATTCAATTAATCAAACTTTTTTTTTTTACTTTCCTCAGCTATTCAGAAATCTTTACTTCTTGTATCTTTCACTTATAGAATAGCAATGAAACCATTAAAACTACAAATTGATAGGTACATAAAATTATTTCTATACAGCTTATTTTTAAAACTGGATTAAGTCTTCATCAAGAAGAAAATATCTTGGAAAAACTGCAAATAACAATTACAATTACATAAGCAAGTGATCTCCAATCTTTTTTGATGGCATACCCCTAAGACAGAAAAAATAAATATCATATACCCCAATATTGAAAGAGCAAAAATATATTTTGACACACATTGTAAGAAGGAAATAAGCCTTATGTCATCATATAATAACCAAAAAAACTATTATCACACTTTTTTTTTATAAACAGCTTACATAAATATTTTTTTTTCTTATTACAATTCAATGTGAATAATGGTACTGCATTTGTTTAATAATAACTGAAAATTCTGGTTTGATGGTTTCTGATACTGCAATATGAAGGTCTGGCTGTAATCTTAATTTATTTCAATATTTGGTTTTACTACTGGTCATTGCATAAAATGATACCTCATACAGGTAAGTAGAATCAAACAGTAAGAGTGCATTGGTTTCTGTGTTTATTAAATTGGAATACTCGGATTTTAGTCCCATCCACCAATTGTGAAGAAATTTTTGCTGAAATTCATATTGTAATATTGTATTGTATCTAATGTCCAATTAATTGCTCTTAAAAAATATCAGGTGTTCAATTTTTACATTTTCAACAAATGGATATAAAATCCATTGAAATAGCAAGGTCTATAAATAAATCATAAAAATATGTTTCTAAACTTTTTAAACATATATATATATATATGACTTTTTCTTTGTTCCACATTTACATTATTTTCTGCAACGAAATCAGATAAGGATGACAATTATTTCCAAACATTCCTTTTTAAAAATTCTCTTATCTTTATCCAATAGAAAGTGGTAACTTATCTTTCAGTTCTACAATTCTTTTAAGCACTTTTCCTCAAGATAACCAATGAACATCCATGTGATACAGAAGATTTTTGTGAATACTGCTCATCCCTAGACATGGTGCTGTAAATATTCTACTATTCAAAGGTCTCTTTTATAAAATTAATTATGTTGATAACATCCTGCAGTATTTTGAATATATCAGGCTCTATTTTTTTTTGCTGCAATAGCTTGTCTAAAATTTCACATGTGGTGCTATTTCAGTTACCTTTCCTGTGAATACTTTCTTTGTACCAATTAAAGCAGCTGCTACATCAATAGTTATACTTAAACAATTTTCCCATAAAATGTTTTTAATAAAGAAATTATTTACTGTTGAGAGAATGTTTTTCCCTGTATGTCTTTCTTTAAGTGCCTCACAAAAAATAGTTCTTCATGCAAGTCATTATTAAAATAACATCTAATAAATACTAATAACTGAGACATTTGCCAACATCTGTGCTTTCATCCAGCTGTATAGCAAATTTTCCACATTGAATAATTTGTTTTAATAGTTGCTTCTTTAAATTATCAACAATGATTTTTATATCAATAGTATTCACTGACAGAGAAACACATATTAGCTTATCTGTATATTCTTTTCCATGAATTATTTCTACCATTTTTACAGTGACAGGAAGTATAACTGTTTCCCCAATGGTGTGCAGCTTTTTGTCTTTTACAATTAAGAATGAAACCTCACGGGATGCTTTCAAATATTTATCATTAATTTTAGTGATTTTTTTAAAATTGCTGGATTTAAAATTACATGTCTTTAAACATCATTCAAAACATTGTAAAGGCTTGTGTTCATGTTTCAGGATGTTTAGCTTTTAAGTGTAATCATGGCTTCATACAACCATTTAAATGAAACATATAGGACAAAGTTTATTGTTGACTATTTTGAACATTGCAGAGCAATATCAATCCTACCTTTTTCTTGTTATTAGCCTGATGTAGAAACATTATCATAAGTATCTTTAACCCCCAGTTTTTTTGCAGGAAATTTTTTAAATCATTTGTACATTTTTTGAGGATTAATTCTATAAAATTTAAATATAATTTGTTGACTATTGATAATATCAAATACTTTTTTTCAAAATATACGCATTGATAATGTAAAATAAGCAAGAAAGATGTTGGAATTATACAGTATGAATATACAAAATGATACATATAGAGTTGCATGTAAATGTAACATAGAAACATAATGCTGTAGCTTCGGTTAATTTTAAATAAGGGATCACGGGACCAAATCCAGTTCCCATATTTTCCACCAGGATACTCCAAAAGGGTATAAAAATGAGGAAAATTGGAAAACTTTCATCTGAATAGCTTCTAGATGGCTTGAATGAGCTTTGCAGTAGTATAGTGTAATTTCAAACAAATATTTCTGTTTAAAATGATGTTATAGTCAGTGATAGAAACTGCAATCTAAGCTGAATTAAGCTTAAGTAGATCTAAAATTAAAAAATTTTGGTGTACCCCATTGTATCAACTCTTCCACTCTCTGAAGTACATGTATCTAACTTTGGAGACCACTGGCAGAAGCAACTAACCAAAATTAATACCAGTACGTAAATTATAAAACCATTTGCCTGTAGCAATTATCTTTCCAATAGCTTAAATATCAACACAATTTTTTTTTTACAAAAAAAAAAAAATCAAAAACACTAACAATAGAAAAAGAATGCATTTCATTCATAAAACATAACAGTAGTAATTCACTTTACTTTAAAAGTCATCTATGTATATATGAGTAATAAATGGACACTAGATAATATTGCTAATCAGAATTCCAGAAGTTTCTGACTATTGGCCCTCATCACTGAAAAACACTGTTTGTACTTCTTTATCCAACTACTTTTATTTCTTACATAATATTTGAAAACATGACTTGAAAGTTTCATCATCCTTTATCAACACAATTTGTTTCTTTGAATATTAAAGACTAATACTAGGCTTTGCCAATAGGTCATTATAGTTAGCGTATAACAAGTATGTGGTCACTATCTTAATGCTAATTTATATATAGTGAAGCAAATTGTATTGCGTATGAAAGCTTAAGATGTTGAAACTTTCAAGTCACTAGATTTAAAAAAAATAAAGGTGATCACCACTCTAGGTGCAATCCAGTACTCAATACAAACGAAAATCTGGTTGGCAATATCTTCAGGCAATCACTCATGCTTAAATAGGTGACTTTATGTTACTGTGGTATAAAGTCACTCAATACATACTTTTTTGCCATTTAGATTTTAAATTATTTCATAAAAAGGTGATATGTATTTTTATTTCCATATTTATTATATACTATTTTATGGAGCTCTCTTTTTTTGGTTAAAAAGATTAGAAGTGCAATTATAGCCATTGTTTCAGCTTACTACAGTAAGAGTGTTCATCTACTTAAGCACTAACTATTATAAACTTGAGTAACTTGTGATCATCAGATGATAAAGATATTTAATGCCCATTATCAGACTGTTTCCTGGCTTTCACATTTATTAATGAAGAGTTTGGATTCAACGTTGGAACTAGTGCAGTTGTGCAACTGCCAGACACTTTTAATAACTTCTTTACTAAAAATTTAATACCTTGAAATTTTAAAAACCCTACTCTGAAATCAAGCCATCATGTTTTTATAGTTATAGAGCACTGATACTGGTCAGTAATTAACATATATAATAAAAAAAGGTACAAATGAATTGGATTTAGGTAGCATCTTAAGCTATTGAAAAAATGGCGGATAAGTTTTAAGTTGCCTATAACAATACTATTTAGACAAAATATTTATAATATATAGTGTTAGAAATATAATAGTCATAGCACCTATTTTAAGAATATATTTAACAATTTATATATATGTGTGTGTGCTTTAAAAAAAGCCTTTAAATAGCAACTATAAAACAATGATCTCTTCAACAGTATTACATAAAAGAACAATAGAGAAGAATGTATTATCAGACTTGCTAATAGCTACGTGAAAAAAATTTGACCAGTTCACCGTACTTGTTTATTTTTTGATAAATAAGTATCCAGAATTTTTTTTTCTAGCTGAGATTTAAACTCAGGTCTGAGTATTGCAAGTAGATATGCTACTATTGTATTAAGAAGCTATTAAATATATATATATTTAGAATAAGCATAACACAATATGCTGCATCAGAATATAGAAAAATAAATATAAATCTCATATTTCATTTTTTAAATTCTATTATTTCATCATTTATCCACCATATATGAATAAATTAGCATTATGAAAGAAAGGAACTGAATATGAAATAATACAATTTAATATTGTATTTTTATGTGATATAATCATTTTCATATGTATATTAAACATGCACTTCTGTTTTTCAACCTACAATGCTAATTACATTTTGTGATGTTTGTTTATAATAATGCCCACCCGAATTAATCATTTTGTTTTATCTAAAACTACAAATGATTATAAACCAAACTTCTAATAAAAAACATTTTGCTAATAAAGAACAAAATAAATTAACCTTATAATTTATATATTGCAAACTCAGCATCTTTACACAAGTCATTAATTCGCACTGATTTATTTATAAATGAATAAATAATATTTTTAAATAAAAAAGTAAAAATTTTAAACGAATAAATAAATGGTTTATTATAATCTGCATAAAGATAAAAATTCTGAGATAGATCTTAACTGAGAGGAAAAAGAGTTTTTCATGGAAATTTAAGCATAAATCATCAATTCTGATCTGATTTATTTATTCTAAAATGAATAATTATGTTTTAGTCAATACTAAATTAAATTATAAATAAATCAGGAATGCTTAGTAAATAAGACTTTATCAATGGTGAGAGAAGCAACATAAATGATTAATTTATTTACGTTATAATGAATCTTTTTCAATCAGTTAATGAGTAAAAAGTTTAAAATATTTTCTGATTCAATGGTAAACTGTGTGAGATATATCAATTCTTCTGATATATTTATTATGTCAATAAATATTTAGTTCTCTGCTGCAATAATAGTTTGTTTCATTGTTATTATTTTACATTCACAATTTTATTTTTTGTTTGATCGGGTAACTTGCAATGGATATTCTGGAAAACTGTCTGAGTAGATGTGTTAAATAATTACAGTAATTTATATTATTTATTTAAAATGTTATGTTCTTTGAAACCAAGCATGTTACTGCTAAACTCACAATTATAAAAATAAATACTCATGAATCAACATTTACAAAGTACCAGCAAGACATCTATTATCAAGGTCAAACTATATTCAGATAAAAAGTGGATTTTCTCTTTCTATCTTCATCAAAGCTTTTAAATAAACCCTAACTTAGATAAGGATAACAATAAATAAATTTTCAAATCAACCAGACATTAATCAAACTCCATTGTAGTCAGTTTAATTTAAACTTTTACACATTGTAGTAGACTTGTAAATAAACTACATTACTATAATAAATTATATATAGGTCATGTGACATCTGACTTATTATTACTATTATAATAAATTATATAATAAACTTATAATTCATTCCTGTTCATGCTTGAAAAAATGAACTTGTCATTCAGATTCAATAAACAGGAAATAACTTTCATTGGACATCAAATAGACAAATGGTGATAACAAAAGAATTAGCATATTCTTTTTTTTACAGGTGCGCTTACATGCAATTACAGAGAAGCTTGTTATTTCTATAAATTAAATATGGCTTAGAACTTTTGAGAACTTATAGCATTCTCATATTCATAGTAAGATGAAATAGAATAATAATGGAGAGATGAATGTAATTGTATATATTTGAAGAGATTTAAATTTATTAAAATTCAATATTAATTTGTAGAAAGAACAAGCTTCTTTATAGTTAACTTTATTACCTTCTGTACAGAAGTATAAGCAGTTAATATTATTATATTTTCTTATTTGTGGACTGTTCCCCATGTTCTTATAGCAAAGAAATTAAGCTATCCCTAGAATCTTTAGGGCACTTCTGAAGGACAATTCTGCCCAGGAAGAAAACTGCCTACTATATCTAAGAATGCACATTTAGACTTAAAAATGCCTAAAAATTTGTGTTATTAATTTCCAGACCTATCTATGTACTTTATTCAAACTCAATAATTGTGGGATGCTATTCTTCATTTGTGCACATTTTTATGTATAGTAAAATACTTAAAATATCAACTAACACTTGCTTTTCAATAGACAAAATAAATCAAACAAATTTCACTAACATCTTGGCTGATTGAAAACTCATTCCATTTGTTATTATTGCCTAAGTTATGGTATATTTAAAAGTTCAGATGAAGATAGAAAGTGGAGTTGAATTCTTTAACGGAAAGTAATTTGACCTTGATAATAAATGACATGCTGGATACTTTAAACATTTATTTTAATATTAGAGTAATTTGTTTACAAGGCTTTTATATCTATGATAATAACAACTGGTGTCTCATGGGAGTATAGTGATGTTGCTACTATGTTACCATTATTTACACCCATTTTGCATTAAAAACTTGAATTAACATAAATGTTGACCTATTAGTTACAAAAAACATTTGAAGATAGTAGGGTTCACAATAGTCAAGAGAGAAAAACTTCAAATTAAGCCATCACAAGCTCAGAGTTTGTTGATTGGTTGAGGCTTTGATAATAGATGTTAAGTATCTCTTCTTCTATTCAATGGGGAGGGGGCTGCATAATTTCATAGTATATTTAATTACATTCAAATATCAGCCTTTTAAGCCAATAGTGCATGCGCTTTGCGAGTGTTAATAATAAATGAATACTTTCCTTTCCAACACAAGATATAGTATTTATGCAGGAATAAAATGAATCCACTTATTCCTACAACTCAAATGCTTATATATGAGCAAATCTGAAAGGAAAGTATTCGTTTATTATTAACACTCGCAAAGCGCATGCACAATTGGCTTGAAAGGTTGATATTTGAATGTAATACAATTATAGACATAGCGCTATATAAAAATAAATGCTTGTTTACATAGTATATTTAAATAAATATTTGTTATTATTTTTACAAAATATTTTCATGATAATTATTACACAATAAATATATTTATATTTACACTTAGATTTTTTAAAAATATGTTCCATTTTTTAAAGTACAAGTTAAAAAATTTGAAAAAACAATGACAATTAGGATCATGTTACTATATCAAATAGCATAGCTCTGAATTTTCATGATAATTTAATAGATGCAATTTTTCATTTTATAAAAAATAATTTCATAGGTTTCTTATGACTATAATCATTTATTCATGTTTAAAAATTAGAATGCATACAACAAATATTTCATTGATTTTCTTTTATAGTAGCATTATGACAAAGAACCAATTTCATTTTTTTTAAATGTATTTGAAAAGTTCAAATATGATTTTCTTAGAATTTTTTCCCATCGATAAACTTATATAAAGCCCAGTTTATTAATTCATAATATTAAATAAAAGTTTTAACATTAAAATTAAACTGTTAAACTATTAATTCAAATGGTCACTAGGGATTGATGAATATTTTAAATGCTGGTTAATGAGTAATCTGTTTAAAATATAATTAATATTTCATATATATTAGTAAAATACAATAAAGTAGGCTACAAAAAATACAACTGTTTCCAAATGTTTATTCATTCTTAAGTCTGCTTGTTTTGGCATATATTGACATATATGTAGTTTAAGGATAATCTCTTCCAGGCCCATAATCTAAAACAAAATTACCATCATACACAACTATTTAAACAGAAAAAATATCATGCAAATTAAAATGTAAGTATAAAAATACATACTGAATTAACTGCTGTATTTAATCATTGCATATAAATTTATAAGTTTGATTTAATAAAAACTAAAATTGAACTTTTAAATGCACAAAAAATCTTTACATAACAAGCATAAATAAACTTGTTTTTAATTCACATCAGTCTCATATTCTGAACTTATGTTTCTGTCAGTTTTTCTACTTGAAAATTATTTATTTCTTAATACCTCTATTAACTAGTTTCTAACTGTTTTTCGGAATCATGGCAAAAATGATATATGTATATAGTAAAATAATTTTTGAAACTGCAGTATTTATTATATAATCATACTAAAGTTATAAATAAACAAATTAGTGAACTAAATAATAAAGCTTTTGCAAAGTATGATAAAGATATATATTGTTTACAATAACTTCCCTCATATACACTTTAATACAAAAAAAATTAAATATATTTCTTTATTTTCTTGACAGTTTCACCTGTCCTGCAGTCTTCATCACAGCATTCTGATGAAGTCTGCAAGATAGTCAAAACTGTCAGGAAAATAAAGAAATATATTTAAAATTTTTTGCATTAAAGTGTTGGAGTTATTGTAAACAATATATCTATAAATATATGAAGAAATGCAAAGGAAGTAAAGGAGAAGAAATGTGTTATAACATCTTGTCTATGTGTAATGTTAGCCATTAATATTTACTATAATATATGTGTCCATTTTAACAAACTTCATTTAATGACAAAAAGCATTCATTTATTTTTTATGAAAGTGTTCATTATAATAGCATACCTATTAGTCTTAAAATTTATGAAACAGTAATATTTAATTAAAATTAATTTGTATTTAAATATATTAATTTTATATTTGGATATATAAAATATATGAAAATAAAAGAATAAGTGCATGTGTAAGACTTATCTCTTCACTTGCTATAATAAAATGCTTATGTAGATAAATAACAGTTTACTGTTGATGTCTGTCCCATACTTTCTCAATTAACGACTAAAAAAATCATGACTTCTGGCATTTTAAATATGCATATCCTGTTTTCAACTTAATAGGATTGTTTACGATATTACTAAAATAGCCAATGATACCTCATAAATACAGTACTTGTTGCAAAAAAAATTATATATATATAAAGTAAACATCATGTGATGCTTAATGGTTTATATATAAAGTACTCAATGTGGACTATGTTAATCTGGGATATTGTGGTTTCTACTTGTAACCATGTAGTTGGGCACCAAAAACTGTAATGGTATGATATGGGGAAGTAGGTATGAAATGGCTATAAAGTTAATTTAAAAAATATTGATCTCATATATATTCCAAAATGAGAGACCTATGTTAGGAATCTATAATTTAAATAAACCATGAGCTAGAATCTCTATTAATATTTATGGAATTCATAATTTAAGATCACAGAATCATGTTTGATGACAACAAAGTCATATGCATGTGCATGAAAACCTAATTCATTCACTCACATTATCACAATCTGAATGTATTTGGTTAGTGAATATTGCTAGCTCTTGTGACTAAATCTACCACCGATAAATATATCTGGTAATGTGAACTGGTGTTTAATTGCATAGATTTATCTGAGTAATATAAAATGAAATAACCATCAAACATCACATGATCACCAACTCTATTCTAGCACATAATTCATTGTAAACAAAGGCAAAACTCCCCATACAGTAGTGCCACCCTGTGCCAAACAGAGTAATCAATGGATGCCAGAAGGCTTGTGCATAAAATCCCTATCTAGTGCCTACTCATCCAATAACCCCAGACTAGTTTCTGGCTTGTGGTCTTCATCAGTGAGGAAATCTAGGTGCAGTGCTCTCAGATCCAAAGCTCCTCACTGATGATGGCCACAAGACAGAAACTAGTCTGGGGATATTGGATGAGTAGGCACTAGATAGGATTTTATGCACAAGCCTTCTGGCATCCATTGATTACTCTGTTTGGCACAGGGTAACACTACTGTATGTGGAGTTTTGCCTTTGTTTAAAATGAAATAACTAAAGCTAGAATTTTAATTTAATACATATTTTATTTACATTAGTAGCTAGAATGTAGGTCATAAAACTGCATATTAAAATAACAGTAGCTTATCATATGTGCATATTTACACTATAGGCGATATTAAACAAGATACTTATCTTGAATTAAATGAAGATACACATTCAGCTTAATTTTGCTGTTGATAATTTAGTATTGAGAATTATTAACTTATTATGATCTATATTAAAGATTAAACCTAATTAAGTTATTTTGGCAAGTATCATTCAATAATTATTTATCCTTTTGTAGTTTAAGGTAGCTTCCTTTAATTAAATATGTGAGCATGATCGTTTACTTGGTATACTATACATAAAATCATTCTTTAACATTTGTATATAACATAATTCAAATAAAACTAAAACAAAACTTGAAGATCTCATTGAAACATTTGGCATTCAAATATTCACTATACTGGATAAAGTGATCAAATTGATATAAGAATTTGTAAGTATCCAAAGTAAAACAATAATGGCACTAGAGAATTTGACTATTCCATATTACTTTTAGTATCTTAATTCCTTTATATATATTTATGTTACGTAATTGATAATTATATAATCCACTTTCAATATATATATATATATATGAATCTATCCAAAGGTAAATTTTAATAATCAGCCTGTAGTATCATAATTCCTTTTTAATATCAATTATAAGTATTCGCTTATTTACTATATTATCCACAAATATTGTAATATAGATGTTAGAATTCCAACATATGCATGATTGGGTAGTGTTATGGTCTTATGACTAAAACTTGCTATGCTTGATATTCTATACTTGTTCTCTTTCCTTTAGAGAACAATTCCTAAAGTAGTTGTTTAAAATTGATTTGGTTCCATCTATGAAATTGACATTTCATTTTATTTATAATGGCAGCACTTTACTCCTCATATACATGCGATTAATTTGTTTTATGTGTATATGTTTCAAATTCGAATGGCAATTTGAATGAATATTTTACTAAAAGCAAGAATGAATTCATAATGTGCTGGAAGTCATGGTTTTATTTGCTAGATGATTTTAATTTGAATCCATGGTCCTTAGAAACAGACGTCAACATGTTTGAATTTAGCAATCCATTTTTATTGGTTTTTTTTCTAATTGGTTTTATGAATAGGAACATTTCAGTAAATAGAATATTCTAATTAAAATATAATTTCTTCTAAATAGTTTATTGGCATGTTTGTATAGATTTTCTTAAAAAAATAAAAGTATCCAGTAAAGTTAATAAAAGTTTCTTTTTCAATCCACATATAGATAAAAAAGGATATCTTTTTTAAATTTATTTCTTCTTGCTGTATCACTTTTCTCTCATAGATTTCATTTGATTGTTGCTTTAAATAACCGATGTAATAATGTTTATATAATATTAACTATATGCGCACATGTATATGCAAATTATTATGTGTGAAATGTAATGTGTATTAATCATTCATTAATGTGCAAGCAAATAATGTTATTTTAATAAAATAATTTCACTAAAATTAAAGGGTTTTCATTTTCTTTTGTTCTATTAGTGATTTCAAATACAGTGTGATCACAAGTTAAAATTGTTATCGAAGTTTACCATACTAAATATTTGTACTAACTATATTCTGATAATCCTTCATTGATTTTAGTTTGAATAATTTTTAAACAAAATAAATAATAATAAAAAATATTAATTGAAAGATATTAATTGAAATCTTGTGGTAGGTGTCATGTTTTGCCAGATATAATTGGCAGTTTTAGTGATTATTATTTCAGAATAAAATAACAAGTTGACATGCAAAAAAATTTTTTAAAATACTATACATACATAATATTTTGGAGGAGCTTCTTAACTGGCACAATATATACTTATATAAATAAAATATCCATTAATTAAAAAACTATTGTAATAACAATAAAAATAATAAATATAATGCTAATTAGGTATTATATACAGTCTTTTTCCTAGTTAAACTAAAAGGTGATTAATAAATAATCAAAATAAAATACTGTAATTTATTCTACTAAAATTCAAAATTTTCATTATTCTTTAAATGATATTTTACTATCAATAGAAATTTAAAAAATAAAAATACAACTAATATGAATTGAAATATGCAAATAACTTTTTTTTTAATTATTTACATTAGAAATACTTGCCCACATGCTTTGCTAACTTTAAAAGAAGACCAAGAGTTGAATAAAAACTTTTTGCACATCTTTAAATAATCTTCAAATAATTATAATTTCTTAAAAAAAAAAAAAAATTATTAAAAATTTAATTCTTGCTGATTAATTATAATAATTTTAAAGTATTTCATTCAATATTAGATGAAATTTAAAACTGAAAAATATTATAGGCATGTATGTGTTAAAATAACGTTTTATTGAATGAAAGATGTAAACACGTTTTGGGTTTTCCATATTTGTGGCTAATTTGTTTTTACTACTACAGCACAGGCATTTGAACTAAATCTCATCTATGAGTATGGATGGCTCAGTAGTTGTTAATGCTCTCAGACTTTCAAGCAATATCAACAGTTGCTGAACCACCATATTGTTAAAATATGACTTACAATACCAATAACAAGTAGTCGCACATATGGGAGAAAATTATTCATGGACACACATGTATAATACATATGCACAAATTTGATCAAACATCTCTGTGTAATATATATATAAGAAACAAACTTATTACAAATATATATATATATATAATTTAAAAGATAATTTAACAATAAAATTAAAATACCCACAAATTATAATCAGTAAACAATTCTATAAATTTATCCAAGAATTTTTTTTATTTTTATTGCTCTCACATTCTGAGTTTAATTAAATATCTTGGTAAAAGTGATAAAACTTTTTTTATTCTGTGAACAACATTTACTCAGTATGCTTCAATAAATATTGAAATTATATTTTAATAAAAGAGATATAGATGTCAATGACTTCAACCAAGTTGACAAATTCCGGGATGCTAACAGACCACATCAATTCAGAGCTTCATATCAAGGCACTATTTTTTCAATAGTGCTTTTATAATTTTATCACTTCTGGTGAGTGAAACTACAAATTGAAGAGCAAGTTAATTCACAATTTTCTTCAATTCTTGATCAAGTGAAACTAAATTTGACAGTTTCTGATTTATTTACTGCATCTGATGAGAAATCTATACATTTTGATGTCAAAGCAAAGCCTATGCATTGGAATGGGCATAAATTCGTTTTTTAAAAAAAATAAACAATATTGTCAGTAATTAGAAATAATTTTAGTATTTAATAAAAGTTAAAGTTTTGATAAATAATTGAAAGATACAAATAATTTAAATCATTTTAATCTTAGTAAAATAAATAAATGAATGAATAATGTAGAAAGACAAATTTGCCTGCGATGTTTTTCATGAATTTAAAAAAAAAAAACCTGTATTAAATTTATTAAATACTATCCAAAGATTTATTTCAAACAAGATAAAATCATTACACCAATTAATAAAAATAGGAAGTATCAATATAATTAATTCAATTTTAAATGAAATATAGATTTTACGAGTTTGATTAATAAAAACAATAGAAACACTATATTAAATAAAAAAGCAAATAAAATATTACCAAACAATTTTTTAAAAATAAATAATCAGTTTTTGAGGTCTTTATAACATTTCTATATTAATTGCAATAGGGTGAGCTTTGATCCAAAAACTTTTAGTTCTCCAAGCTATTGAGGTAATTCATACAAGCATTTTTTAAGTATTACAAAATGTTAATTAATTACATCCAATGTAGCAGTTTAAGTTTAAACTGTCTCTTGGCTTCTAATAATGTAAAAACTACTTATATCAGCAATAAAAATTCAGGCAAGTTAAGATAATGCAAAACATTTTTCTTTATCATATCATTCTCTTATCTTTAAAATATTTGTTTATATATTTTAACTGTCAACTAAAAGTGCAGATTAGTTAATTAAATTATTTGAAAAAGTGTTCTAAGAACATTTATGATTTAAATGCCAGGCACTAATTTTGAGACTTATGTGATCAAATTAATTTTAGATCATACATCTGATGCATTTAAAAATACTAATCAACATATTCAAAATCTTTTAATATAAAATTTGAGTGTTTAATTTATTTATTTTTTCTGATAAAGAAGAAAAAAATATTAATGCAATTCATTTTGTAAACGGTTCAAGTTATGGTTATATCTGATTGGTCAATTGAATTTATTTGAAAAATAAAAATTAAAAATTTTAATAATAAAAAAAAAAGGGAATAAAATTTATGATCCACATTGGAAAAGGTAGTAATAAAATTTGGCAGCGAAAAATGAAAGATTCTAAATTATTTCCAGCTTTGTCACTATATGTGATATAGAAACTATTTGTTAAGTGCAAATTACTGTTATATCCCACTTAATTTTAATGATCACTAAAAATTAATAATATTAAAAAGTGTGATATTTCATTATGAAATTATCAAAAATTATTTTTTCTATTGATTTTAAATATGATAAAAAAATCGAAACTGAATTTTTATGGAGATTTAATATAACATTCAATATTTAATTAAACCACTATTACACACACACCACCTAATTATATTTGTTATTAATTATGAAATTTTAATTATAAGTTTTAAAAAAAAATTAGCATTATACAATAATTTATTTAGATGGTATATTTTTATGCCATATTGTCTTTTCACATTGAGCATAGTTTATCACAAAAGATGTTTAACTTTCTTATTAAATTTCGTTATATTTTCTTTCTAATAAAATTGTTTTACTGATATCGATGCTCTAAATAAGTTGAGAAAAATCTTTTTGTATAATAGACTGTAAAAGCTAGTACTTGTTCATTATAAAACAATGGTTGAATACTATTTCAAATATTTTATCATGATGTAAAGATGATAAATCGAATTATTATGATATAAAAACTCATAAAAAAAAACGGCCTTGAGAATGACAACTAGTCAAATAGAGAAAAATATATAAAAAGAAAGCATTTGAAAAACAAAGAAATTGATCATTGTTAAATATTCTAATATTAAGATATCCAATACTATAGCGGTAAAACAATTACAAAAATTTCACTAGCTTTAATCTTAATATATTTTGCTTGTGGGGGGTGATAGCCAAATATATACTGTATTATAAAAAGAATAAAAATAAATGTTTAAAAAAAAATGCATAATCTTCAATATTTACATGTCTGTGTAAAAATAAATTAAAAAGAATGAAAAATTATATACCCATTATCCAATCCATTCATACATAAGTATTAATACATATATGCCTGTATTTAGTTTATAAATTTCATTACATTATCAACTTCAAGTAAATGCTTTTGTATCACTGCTACAAAATATAAAATATATTCATAATAATTGGCATATTTGAAAGAACAATTACTCAACCCAATGATATGAGTTCTATGGTTATCAAATATCACAGTAGTGTAAGGAGACAACTTTTATAGATCATGTAAATTACTTTACTGCAATCGATTTCCTTCATTATATATATAAAATAAATTATTTTATTCTATCTTAACTTTACATAACCAACAAATTGAAATTGCTTTATTTTTGAAATGTAATTTGCACATTGTTATCTCAAAACGCAATTATTTAATAGGCTACTTCCATATTGTTACTTTATACAAATATTTCAATAAACAGACATTACATTCTTTTATAAATGTAACTGAAAGTTAAAATCCAGTACTGTAAAAGTAGGACATCTAATGACTTTGTTCAAATATGATAGGACAAGAGATTAAAAGACAAATTTAGGACTTTGGTAACCTTAATTAATTAAAAGCAAATGGTAACAAATTATTATTTGTGACTTCACTTTCATTATTTATATCTATAATATCTGAAAATTTTCTAATTGATATAATTCTTTACAGAACAGATTAATATTTAGAAAGTTGTAATCTTCCAGTCTTCACACTTATAAAATGTATATGTTTGTCTTCGACTAATAATATTCAAAATATTAAGCTAAAAGCAGTTCCACTTTTGATTTGAAAGTAAATCAGACAAAAATACTATTATTAGATTATATGATTTCAGTTTGCAATGACAAGTTTTAATTTGGTTGTTTCCTAATTACAACACAGTTAGTGTTTATCTAGGTAAATACGCAAAAACTCTTGTTTGCATATAAAGTCTGTGAAAATTATGTTTACTTGTGAAAAATATTTTAAAAAGACATGACCTTCTGGTTTTCATTCATACAAAATATAATGTCTCATATTTTATTTTTATAATATCTAGAGCACTAAGCTAAAACTAATTCAGCTTTTTATTTTAGTTATATGCGATCCCAAAAAAAAAATGTAAATAAACAAATTCTTAAATTTACTAAATTTTATTTTAGAGCAGATGTTTTTCTGTCGCAGAGCACTATATACGATCTATTTATTAAAAACATTTTTTTGGTTATGCTGAGAGCACATACATTTCATTTTTCACTTTATTATCCTTTTCAAATTTGATGTACAATATTCCATATAATAAAATGCTTTCTAAATATAATGCTAAAAGGTTTATGAAATTTAAGAATATCCATAAAGTCAATACAGACTTAAAATTGTTCTTAAAGAAAAGGGATGTTGACCAGAATGTATTTAATTGTGATGAAAATTGAAATTTGCTATTCACTTTTTTAAAAAATATATATGGCACAATAAGTTATATCATTATTTTTATTTTTTGGGTGAATGAATGACTGCACATGCAGTAATTGTATATATAAATGTGTTTCCTCAATTGATTATTGTTAACTACAGTATTTTTTTAAAGGTTGTTTATATTATAATCTTAATTTATATATGCATGCCATACATATAAAAAAAGCTTATGTTATATATGTATATATGCATTTTTAAAAAAATAATGTATAAATACTTATTCTATTGTAATAAACACTACTAGAAAACTTAAGTGATTATGTGTAATAGCTGAAGAAAGTCTTGGAACAAAATACTGTAAAACTTTTCTAATTAATATATATTTAACTCTTTACAGGAAATATTCTCTTGTGAAAATATTTAAAAAGTTGCAATCTTCCAGTTTTCACTGATATAAAGTGAACTGTTTGACTTTTGATTCTTAATGTATATAGTATTAAGCTAAAAGCAAATCTATTTTTACTTTAAAAGTAAGTCAGGCAAAATACTATTATTACATAGTTTTAATTGGATGTTTGTCTAAATACGTCATAGATGAAATTTATTTAAGTAATTATGTAGAAATTGCATTATACTTTCAATAATAACATCTATAAAATTTGCAAAAATCTTCTAATTTAATAAATAGAACTCTCCACATTTTTTTTACTTGTGGAAAATATTTAAAAAGATGTGATATTCCAGTTCTCATTCATATAAAGTATATTGTCTGATTTTTTTATTCTTATCATATCCAGAGTATAGTAAATTTAAAAGCAATTCCACTTTTTGATTAATGGTAAATCAGAGAAAAATATTATTATTAGAAGGCATGACTGCAATTTGCAATGCCAGTTGCAATTGGATGTTTGCTTAAATACATTATAGTTGAAGTTTATCTAATACACTATGTTTAACTAAGTAAATTTATAGAAATTGCATTAAACTTTCAATGTTGATATCATCTATAAAGTCTGTGAAAAATCTTCTAAATTAATATACAGAACTCTTTACAAAACATTTTCTTGTGAAAAATATTTAAAAAGATATGATATTCTAGTTCTTATTTACCTAAAATATACATACTATGTATGTTTGACTTAGATTATAATATTTAGTTTTAAGCCAAATGTAATTCCGCTAGTAAATCAGACAAAAATACTAGACAATATGACTTTAATTTGAAATTGCAATTTGAAATCCGTTGTTTACCTAATTACCCCATAGAAGTTTATCTAAAAAAAAAAATACACAAAAATTTCCATTATGCTATCAGTGTTTACTACAATGAAGTCCACAAATTTTATATATATATATATTGTGCCTACTAAAACTTGAGATAAGTTTCAGTATATGGTAAAACATCAGTCATAATTTTTTTCATCTTTCTTTCTTGTTTGATTTTTGGATGGTGAATATGTTAACTTATGAAGCATTGAACTGTGTTGATATGACAATAATAATATTGATATAAAATTGTTTATTATTAATTGTATTGTAACAATGTAAATTGACTTAATTCATTTTAAAAGGCAAAATGAAATGTAAATTATAAAGCATATAGTTTGGATAAATTTATTATTCTTTTGTTATATGTTTAATTTTCATTACTGCATTCACGATAGTAAATTATAAACAACCCAAATAAATGTTTAATATTTTAAATATATTTGTCCTTACTTAAGGAAATATGTATAAAAATATATATCCAGTGTAATATATTGAAAATGTGGTGTAGATTGTTTAATTTTTGTTAAAATGAAAAATAGGATTTGTATTATGAAACGTAACATTTGTTGTATATAATAATTATAAACTATATAATAGAATTTTTATTAAAGAAATGCTGCTGAAAATTGCTTAAAGAGTGAATATAGAGGATTTCTATTGTTACACTGACATCAATGAAAATTTTTTATAAATAGAACTGAATGAATAATTTGAACTTATTCTCTCTTGTTTTGACTTTAATAAGAAGCACATATACATTTCTTTATACAATTTTCTTCTTATTTATTTTAAAAGTATGTAGTTAACTGAAAAAAATGGAGGTGTAAAAGTACATAGCTAACTGAAGCAACATTATGCACATGGACTAGGCAGAATTCTCGAGAAAATTTTATAAAAAACAACAATTTATTATAAAAGGAAAAATCATTGAAATTACTTCATTAAGTTATAAACCATCAAAATATTTTTATTCTTTAAAATGGACCTATATTTTAAAGATGAAATTCAAATGTCAGAAGGTGTAAAAGAATCATATATCTACCTGCCTTTGTAATTTTATTAGATCAACTTTATCTAACATATGAATCAGTTTAATTTCCCATCATATCATCCTATATAAAGCTAACATCCATTATCCATATTTGGAAATGATACCCATTCATGTGACTAGTACATATATGTGTATAATTGTGTGTAATGTCATATAAACCCAATAATTGTTATGTGAAAGAATAATTTTGATATATATATATATATATAACATTGGAATCAATAAAATGTACTTTGGATTTAAAAGTTTTCATGAATATATCTTCCCTGGAACAAGAACATACTATTCATTTGTAATTTCAAATAGACATCAGAACTGTGATGCTATTCTGGAAATAGGACTCATTCAGGTTATTTGTTTACATTTACTGTTATTATTGCTATATATTTTTATCTCTCTACATTTAAAAATGTATAATATCTATTAATAAATAATATATAATTTTAGGTTAAATAGAAATCTATTCACATACCAAAATATAAATGAGTTACATTTTCCTGAGTTTAAACTTATATCTTGTGGCTTAGTAAACTATTATTTTAATATTTAAAAATTTTCATTTTTTTTTATTGATTTTAAATTAACTTCAGGTATATCACTTATAAGTTCAAAAAGGATCTTATCACAATGAGTATTCACTTTATTTTGTTCTCTTAAATTTATATTAACAAATAACTAGATTCATATATATTTATATAAGTATAGAAGAAAATGTATATATTAAAATCTCTTGTATCTTAAAAATTGTGAACATTCAACAACACACACGTGTTTTGTATTTGGTATTAAATGATTGGAGATTAATAGGTAAGCACAAATTTAAATATAAAATTAATGTCAACTGATGATCTAATGTATATGCAATTAGATCATAGTGTATACATTAATTGTATACAATCTATTCATTATATATCTATAAATATATTTACTATATAATTGATATTCATTTATTAATACATTTTAATTTAACTTAAAATAAACTTATCTGATTATTGTCCAATTGTGCAACATGGATTCATTTATTAATAACATTCAAGTGAGACAAGATAAACTGACTATATCATAACATTTATTTGAAATAACTATATTACACAATCCAGAAATCAAATCCAGGATAGGTGAGTATGATTATATTATTTTTTTGTATTGAATTCAATAGTTATTGTCTGACTAGATATAAACTTTCCTGGTAATCATAATCAAATACTTGCATGTTTTATCTAAATTATTTGATTGGATAGATACTACATTGAGTTCATGGTTGGTCAATAAGATCTTAATCTTATTCATTTATAAGACTGATAGAAGTATATTTTGCTGTTATAAGTCACAATAATTTGCTTTAACTATATTTAAATTTAGATGATAAAGATCATAAATCCAATTAAATATTAAATTTTAATATTCATACTTTGATTATGACAAATGCTAATAATTCTTTTTATATTTTTGATTGTTATAATATACAGTTAATAATTTAGTTTTAGGAAATTTAAAATAGATATGATTAGTCAATTGTACTTTAGTCAATACCAAATAGAAATCTACTGATTCTTTTATACATTGGTATGATTGGATATTATAAATTTAAGATTATCTAACAGGGTCATTGATATTATGTCCTAATTCAGTATTTCATTTTATTATAACTAGCTTAATTAGAAGTCAATATAAGAATATAGCATGACTGGGTTACTACAATTTATTATTTCATTTAAACTAGCATTTAAAATTAATTATTGGGTTGTAGATTTATTTAGATATTATGAATATTGTAAATTTATAGAGCATACTGAAACTGTATTTCAATCATTCATGAATTATTTTATTTAGATATGAACATTGTTAAATTTTAGTGTAAGTTTATATTATTACCAGCAATGCTTGATTCATTAGGTGTATTAAAATTTAGTCTTTGAATGACTTATTATTTTCATTTAATTATAAGTGACATATATCTCAAGTATATATCATAGTTTGATACAATATTTGGTTTAATTGCTTGATTTTAAGTAAAGTTTGTATTTAGAAGTGATGATTTTGTTTGTCTTCTGTTTATTCTAAATATTGTCTGGACACGATGCTATAATAAAGATTATCATCACTATTTTAACAGTCAAATATGTGATTAGATAAAGGATTATTTTAAATACTGAATGATTAGTTGTTGATTAGCATTAGTTAGCTTAGTATATTATCTTTATTTACTATTATTTATGGGTATTACAAAATTAGGATCATTTTCTTTTGATTTGTATTTTATTCGGTTATAAATGATATTCACTTTCATTCTGTCACATAGGGTGATCAACAAATAAGCTATATTTTATTCAGGCTATATTAGAGTTATTATTTTCCATTCCATATTTTTCATCTGTTACAAATGCCACCCAAATCACTTGGGCTGTAACAGAAGTTAGCATACAATTATTCTATTGCAAATGGCACCACAATTTCTAATGACATAATTAAACAGGATCACTATATTATGGCATTATCATATCCAAGCTGTTACAAATGCATCCTAACTTTAACGGTGATAATAAAGATTATTTCATCATCATCTTTTCATTTATTATAAAACACTGCCCAAACTTGTAGGGCAACTTTTTATTGGGTTACAATATATATATCTTTACAGCAGAGATTTGTTTACTTGTAAAAAATGTTTAGAAAACTGCAATCACTCCTATAATTTAAAGATTAATCAGACAAAAATATTAAGCATTACTAGATAGTATGATTTTCATTTACAATTGATAGTTTTAATTAGTTGTTTACCCAATTACATCATTGTTGAAGTTTATTTACATAAATACTTCAAAATTTGAAGTCTATTAATTTCTTCTAATAAATACAAATACTTCTATTTAAAGCAGAACTTTTGTAGTTCTTTGATAAAAATCATACAATCTAATTGAAACATCCAGAAAAAAGTAAGTGGCTATTAATGAATAATTCACTGAATATTAATAAATGATTGTTATATTTTTAATATTTCCATCTATGATGTTTGCAAAAACCTTCTAATCAATATGTATATACAGTATATATGAAAATAATCTCAGTGCTTATCGCTAAATTGAAATAAACCTCCAAATATTAAATCATATTTAATGTTTATATATATATATATATATATATATATGTCAACACTATAAATATCCTTAGTTTAATGAAGTAAAATATCAAACTCTTTTGTGCAAGTTTTAGTAATACGATTTTTTTATACTAAGTGAATTACCCACACTCATCACTCAAAAATATATATATGTAATTCAAATATAAGTATATTGTGTATAGTAAACAATATAATAAGAAGGGACTTGAATGCAGACTTTCAAGCTCTGTGCTGTGCATTATATCTTATACAATTGATACACATGATCATATACATGTGAAAAAATAAATGATCTCCAATATATGTATTTCATGCTGAATCAGCACTCTCATTTGATCCAGATCACCATCTCTGACACATATATACAATCAATACTCAATCTATATTAAGATAGCCCCTTTTTCAAACTTCAATGAACAAGCTTCAAACTTCTTCAACCTCCAACTCTTCAGCCATCCATATCATTGAAAATATAATGATGGAACATTCAAAACCCTTGTTGGTGTCAATATTATTGTCATACCCATGTTGATTTTAAGTCACCCTGACTCCTCACATATAAGATCTTAATATGTCCATTTAAATACACAGAAAGCAGATGCATTGAAAACAGGCTGAATATGTAATATTCAAATATAAGTATATTGTCTATACTAAACAATGTAATTAGAAGGGACTTGAACTCAGACTTTCAAACTTAATACAGCACTCATCAGTTAGTCCAGTTCAGTATCTCTCACACATATATACAGTCAGTGCTCAATCTAAATTAAGATAGCACATCTTCAAACTTTAATAAACACCCTTCAATCTTCTTCACCTTCCATAAAAATCCAATAATGGAATACTGAACGACAGTAATACCATCAACAAGGCCTTTGAGTGTTCTGTCATCAGATTTTTAATAATATGGATAGCTTAAGAGTTTGAGGGAGAAGAAGATGAATGTTTCATCATCATATTTTCAATGATATGGATGGCAGAAGAGTTGGAGGATGAAAAAGATTGAAGTTTTTCCATTAAAGTTTGAAGACCAACAATTGCTTTGAGTGTTCCATCATCAAATTTTCAATGATATGAATAACTAAAGAGTTTGAGTATGAAGAAGACTGAAGCTTGCCTATTAAAATTTGAAGATTTGCTATCTTAATATAGACTGAGAACTGATAGTATATATGTGTGGGGAATAGTAATCTGGACCAACTGATAAGTGCTGGTTCAGTACAAAATATGTACATTAGAGATCATTTATCTTTTCCACAAGTATGTGGTTGTGTGTATCAGGAGTGCATAGCTGTATAGAGCTTGAAAGTATGAGTTCAAGTCCCTTCTAATTATTGTTTAGTATAGACAATATACTTATATTTGAATATTACATATTCAAACTGTATTCTGCCAATCCCTCTCCTGTGTATTTAAATGGTCACATTAAGGTTCAATATGTGTGTGGTCAGAATGACTTTAAAGTCAACATGGGCATGACAATAATATTGGTATCAATAAGGGCTTTGAGTGTTCCATCATTGAATTTCCATTGATATGGATAACTGAATAATTGGAGGACAAAAAAGATTGAAGCTTGCCCATTAAAGTCTGAAGATTTGCTATCTTAATATAGACAGAAAGCAGATTTTCAATCAAATCAGTTGTAAACTTGTGTTTTAGCCAGATCAGCTTGCTTATAAGCTGTTTCTTACATTATAACTGCTCTCCCTGCTATTTTTCTCAATATAAAGAAGCTTTTCATATTGTTTCAACGTTTCAAACATTATAAAACTTAACAAATAATTGAGATGCACTTAACAAAAACATTTACTATGCCACAACA
The DNA here is from genome assembly GCA_028023455.1 of Epiperipatus broadwayi. Lineage (NCBI taxonomy): Eukaryota > Metazoa > Onychophora > Udeonychophora > Euonychophora > Peripatidae > Epiperipatus > Epiperipatus broadwayi. The sequence goes on along the minus strand of JAQFVV010006303.1, from coordinate 3,770,189 downwards.
CAACTTCTCTCGATGATGACAGTTGGAAGACTAGTGGAGGGGAGGGGGTCCTGCAAGAAGCATCTAGTAGCAGAAGCATGTACTACAACGTCTACATCACCTCAATGAAAAAACAATTCAAGAATTAATACAGCAGAGAGAAAAATAAATAATAACTAATCTAAATTCCTACTTTCTTACCAACTTTATGGCAATTAATTAAAGATCTAATAAGGAAGTCATAGTGAAGAATACAAAACCCGAGTATTGTTATTAATGGCAGTTTAATATATTTAGAAAAGTATACATAAAGTTTGAATTTTCCTATAAAAAAATAAACTAGATGATGGAAATAGTTCAATAAATAATCACAATATATTGTGAATATAAAATTTTATAAGTATGAAAAATTATAAAAGAAACAACACTGACTAGGAAAAGTAATGATAAGCAGTCGTGCTAGGTGATTTTGTGTAGCAGTTGGGAAGATTTTTGAGTTGATTCTCCACAAAGTAAAATAATAAAAATATCAGGTTACTTAAATGGAATTGTTGTACTGAATGGGCCAATTGGATGCTACCTAAAAAGCTTTTCATGATAAAACTTTTCAAGAAGAAAATATGCACATTACATATAAATTAAAGAAAAAGTACATAAAAAGCCAGATATAATAATTCTTAAGAAAAAAAAATGCCAAAGTTATATCATTCTCAATATAAGATCAGATATAAATAACTTTAAACAGATCCCTAAAAATGAAAATCTCTCCAGATCTCTTCCCGAAATGGTCACCAGAATAGACAATTTTCAAGTGATAATTTTTTTTTACATTTTTTCCTCTTTATTTTTAGCTTTTATTTAATAATAGTTAGACACCATTTATCAACCAATAATTGGATGGATAATTCTATCGATTAACTAATGAAAGAAACACTAATCTTGCTTGAAAATTCTCAGCTATCTGAAGAAAATTCCACCTTCTCTATGCATATTACAATGCATAGCTATATACTTACATTTTACAAACTGAATGCAGATATATATAAATTCTCTCATTATAGGCAGGCAAAGTAATTAGGCAATAGAAGTGATATTTTTTATTATTATTAGTCGTTGTTTATTCTTATTTGCTATCCATTTTATATATTTAAATTATTTACCCCCCCCCCACCGTCCTTGAACAAAAAGTCTATGTAAATTCTATTTTTTTAAAAAAAAATCAAAATAGGCTGGAAACGCTTTTATTATTATTTTAATAAAAATCCCAATACGAATCTAATTACAAAAAAGTTCATAGATAGTAGTATTAGGATAAATTTGTTTAAAAGAATATTGAAAAACATAGATAATAAAGAGTTAACAGTGACACATCAGACCAGGTCCCTAGTCACACAAAGCTAACCAGACGATTTGATTGCATGTTTTATTACCCACCATTTCAATAACAAAGACTTTAGTTCTCCCATAATTCCAAATTCCCTTTTGCATCATTCCCTCCCCCCTCTCTCCCAAGATTCGTTAAGCTCAGCATTTGGTAAATTGACAAAATCAACAGTAATCTAGTGCACAATTCAGTACAGGAGCATCTTCTTGGTGAAAGAAATTACAGTGCAAGCAACCTTGTGCCAACTCACCTAATTTGCCAACATCAACAAGAAAATATTGACAAAATTACACAAAGGCATAGGCCACCAGGGAGACCTGTCATTTATGCCATGTTTTGTGGTTCTCCACTGGGTCATGACATAAATCAAGTAGGTGCTTATAAACTAGCGCCACGTCTGATCTAAAATATTTCCTGGACACTCTAAAACAAATCTTTAGACTAATTTAGTAGCGTATTACTACTAATAAAGTTATCAAACTATTATAGACATATTCATATATATGAAAAAACATATATATATTATGTGATTTTTGCTTCTTATTTATTTATTATTAAAATATCTACATACACACACATACACAGATCTACATATTTTCTAAAAAGAAAATACAAAATTTAAAAAAATAATAAAATTATAAGTAATATAGGTGAAAGAGAATTTTATCCCATAAATCAGAAAAATCCCTGTAGTATAGTGGTTAGCATAATGGCATGCCATGATTAGGATTTGGGATTGTAGTTCTGAATAGAATGAAAAACTGTGGGGGAAATGTTTCGATTGTCAGCAGAGGTACAATTTTTTAAAAATAGATGTTTAGCTATTATTAGCCTAACAGTAAAATTCAAAATTAATTTGGGATACCTTGTAAAAACAAAAAATACAATTGTAACATAATGTGGTCTTCCCATTGGTAGAAAAAGTGGCATAATCTTATGTGCATAGATTGTGAAACATTTATCTTCATTCTTATCACTTTCAAATCAATACCTATAGTGTGCTTACATCCACATAAATTTATATAAATTTACTATAAATTTTCAAGCTTATGGGTTTTCTTTATCAATGCACTTCCCATCTCATATCCAAATATATTATAAGCTTAGACTAGTACAAAAGCACACCATCTTTTCTCACCACGCATATACCTCAAAAAACAGCGTCTCATCAGAAAAGTTAGAGGCATCAAGCCTCTGAACTTCCACAACCATACTGATAGCTCAATAATCCTCCATTTAATATATATGCCCGTAATATAATAGATAATAAAAATTTCATCTTGAATTCATTTTTTATGAGTTTTATAAAAGTGTGAATGCTTAAATGTACATAAATGCTTAAGCATGTGTGTACGTTTAAGCCAAAAGAACTAATTAAAAAACATAATCCCTTGAATTTAGATTAAGAAATAAATATAGTACATAGATTAACAACAAAAAGTACTAGAATATTAAATTTTTCATAAAAGTACGAAATTTTAATTTAGACTTTATAATAGAATATATATAT